>JAADXB010000125.1:0-23515 GCA_023337495.1 Pythium diclinum | reverse complement strand
ACTTCCACAAGGTGAAGTGCAACGCTGCTTCCACTGGAAGCTCTCTTCACCATCAGCGACCTCGATTGCGACGAGCCCATCAAGACAGTGAAAGCCGGGCGTGACGAAGCCTTGATCGACGAACGGTGTTATCTGGATCAGACGCGCGCCACATGCACCTCAACTGCCGTCATCAAAACAAAGAGCCCTCGGGTGTTCGGCACTGCGTGTCTTTTCTCCGGTGGCCCCCCATACCGGTGGTCTATGCACCCGCAAGCCAAGGAGCCTCACGAGAAAGAATTGCAACGGGCGTCTTGGGCGGGAGCTTCAAATGAATCGGGGATCGTAAAATCACTGCTGCGCCTGGCAAAAACCATGAGTTGGGTCGACTAGCTTCAAGAGCCTGCAAGCCACACGAAACAAAAAGTACTCGAAGTTTAATAGAGATCCAATGCGCTTACATTCGTTTTGTCTCCATAGCCACACATCTTGCACCCCTGCTCTTCGTTCAGCTTCGAGCAAGATGAATGGCGACACGCTTGAGCGTATCTTTCAGATCCTCCTGTAAAAGTGAACCACGTTGTCGTCAGTATCAACATCAATAAGCAAGCTATCATACAGTGCTTGCGGGAAGCCACGTACCTCGTCTAGTTCGGCCTCGAACACCTCCACGGCCGCTTCGATGATCGGATCTTCACGAGCAATCAATACTTTCAGCGCGGCGGCTTCCAGTGGACTCACGCCTTCCAGCTCACTCGCAAAATGCAACAACTGCTTCTCCATGAGCCGCGTGCGCGATACCACGACGGGTGGCGGCGTGAGCTTGATTGTCAGGATGCGCTTGAGCGTGTCGGCAAAGTCTTGCTCATCGAGAGTCTCGCGGTACACGTCAAATGCCGCCAGCGTCGCCGGGTCCTCTTCAAATAGAAGAGTCTCAATGTGACTGATCTGGTCACGGGAAAGCCCAACGTCTTCGCGGTCGTTTGCAAGACGTGCGAGAATCACCCGCAGCTCCTGCTTCTCTTCTTCTGGCACGGCCTCTTCAACGCTTGGAGCTTTCCCGCTAGCGGTGACGGGGGCACCTTTTAGGCTTGCGAGCCGCAGCAGAGTATCCACGAACTCATCACCGTTGTTGTCGCCCAGGAAAACAATGAACGCTGCGATCAGCCGATCATCACGAGCCTCGACGAGTTTCTCAAGAACGGAGCTGATTCCACGCCCGAGTGGACGGATGTACTGCGATACGACCTTGGTTTTGTTCTGCTCCCACGCCGTCAGGTCGCAGAGGCGCCACAGCGTGTCGACGAGCTCACGCGCATCTCGCTCTTCGTTGTACAGGTCGATAATCGCAAACACGCGGTCGTCGTTCTTCGCGAGAAGTCTCAGGAGTAAGTCGATTTGCCAAGAAGCTAGCCGCCCCTTGCCGCCAAGTACTTCGATCAATCGTGCAGCGAAGAAAGCCTCCGATTCCGGTTCGAAGTTTGCCGACGTGAGAGTGATAGTTTCATGCTCGGACACGGGGGATGATGGCGGAGTCAGCGTGGCTCGAGGAGAACCAACTTTTCGTCGAGGCGACGAGCACCGAGGTGCTTCACCGAAGTTGGCGTGCTTGACGATGAGTAGCAGCGTCTCCACGAGCTCCTTCACGTCGCCGTCGGACTCGAAAACCTCGTTCGCCGCGATCATGGCCTCGTTCTTCTCCTCGTAGAGGCGAATGAGACCGTCAGCTTCATGCGAAAGAATCAAATCTCGCTGCATCATCTCGCCGACGACTTCAACGAGTTTCATCTTCGTGTCTTGGCGCGTCGCGAAACGGGCGATCCGCAGCAGCGTGTCGCCGAAGTCCTCGACATTCTGTTCTACCTCGAAGACTTCCCACGCAGCACGTGCGAGCTCGTTCTTGCGGGCGAAAAGCTGCTTGACGAGCGTCTTCTCAGTAATACGCAGAACATCACAGTGCTGGTCAACGATCTGACCAAATGCAGCCACCAAGGCGCCTTCAGTTGCCTGGACCTGGAGTTTCGCGATGCGTTGGAGGGTATCCAGCAGCTCGGTCTCGTCTCCATCAGATGCAAACACTTCGAACGCGCTCTGCAGCAGGTTGTGGTTCTCTTCGATGAGACCTCGCAGTGCGTGGACGTGGTCGCCCGTGAGCTTGCGCTGACTGAACCAATGCTGCACGAACTGGATAAGTCGTTCTTGCCAATGGTCGATCGAATTGTCCACCGAAAGGGCCTCGTCACCTCCGAACTTCTCTTCATCGCCAAGCTCGAGCGTGATTTCGGCGACGATCGCGACGAGCTGATCACGCAGCACGCTCAGCTGGTGCGTGTGCTCGTACTCACGTACTGATGCGAGCACCTGCGAGTCGTTCTGGTTCACCAATGCACGCAGCAGGTCAAACTCCAGCGTCGTGATCATGTTCTTCTGGTACAACGTGTGGAGAATGTCGTGCGGACGCGCGATGAACCCCATGCGGCCGTTGGTGTTCTCCACTGGAGCAGCCTTGCGACGTGGGCTGCTCGATCGCTTGAACTGAGACCCGTTCTTGTTGGCACGATGCTTGGGCGAGGCATTCGCTGGGATATCAGCGACTGTGGGGGCGGAAGAAGGCGGTCCGCCGAGCTCCGCCATGCGCTTGATCGTCGACTCGAGCTCGTTCAGGTTGAAGTCCAGCTTGTACGACTGCAGCGCGCTCAGCAGCAGTCGGTTCTCAGCCAGAATCAAGCGGATGAGCTTGACGCTCTGCTCTTCCTGCAGCGCGTGCTTGTTCAGCAGTCTCTCCACGACGCCCAGCAGCTCCATCACGTTGCTCACACTGCCGTCGACGCCACCACGAGCCCCGTGGGCACTGTGGCTTGCACTGGAAACGGACGCCTTGCGCTGCTTCTCTCGATACAGCGATGCCTCGGTCATCAGATCTGACTGCACGTGAGGCGAAAATACCGTGTGCGCAATGGACACGACCTTCTTGCAGATAAGATCCACCTGCGCGTTGCTGCCGTTCGACTCTGAGCCACTGAGGGGGTTGCTGGCTGGTGCGCGTGGCTCGTATCCACCGTGGAACTCCGTGTTTCCTTCGGGTCTGGACGATCGCACGAGGGACAAGAGATACTGCTTCTTGCTCGCCAACGACTTGTGCGTGTTCTGCATCTCACTGAGCACTTGGTCGGCCTGAAGTTCGCAAATTTCGGTCAGAATGGCGGCTTCAAAGCTGGACAGCGACTTGTCTTCATCGCGTAACGCCGTGACGAGCCGTTGGAGTCGCATTGACGCATGGGCCGTGCCGTCCACACTGAGGGTACTGGCCGCCCCAGCACCCACACGAGACGCAGACGCAGAGCCTGCAGATGCCGGTGACACCAATACGCGCGCGTAACCACTCGGCTACACAACATAACCCCATAATTCATTCAGTTTTCACCACCAACCATCCAGATTCATCATTTCCTCATACCGATTGGAGCACTTCTGGTGACAAGCACGCGACCGCAAGCGGCACGATCCGTTCGCGGACGACGGCCTTCTTCGCGTGGTGGTGCTTCTTGCCACTAGGCGTCGCGTTGTGGCCGTGGGAGACCACAAAGCCCGCGCAAATCGCCGTTGAAGACAGTCCCAAGGCCGCACGCAGCACGCTTTGCAGCTCCGCTGCCGTCATGCCGGCGTACAACGCGACCGTCACAGCGCCTCCAGACGAAGAAGGCGTCTGCGCGAGTCCCACACGCACAAACGCCACGCCATCGGCGTCGTCGCCGTCGCCGTCACGCGCGCCGCCACCATGTCCATGCCGCCCCATTCTCCTGATGAAGTTTCCCCTTCGATTTTCGTTTCCCGTTGGATCTTGGACCAAAGGGAAACCGATGGGAAAAACGAAAGTCTGTAATTTCACAAATAATCGTTCTGGTTCCATAGAATAACACAAATAACCATTGTGGATGGTCAACTAATACGGGGTAGGGGTACACTCCCGAATGGTCCACCACCATCCACCGAGGAGATATATTTCGACCAATCATCGTGCGTCATAGGGGGTTCGAAAAAGTGACCCCGTCCGCTCATCGTCCGCTCGATGACTTGACGAGAGAGGTCAACAAAACACGGCCGACCGCCACAGAGGGGGCGACGGGCCAAAATGGCCAGTGCGTCACGCCCATCCTCTCGCATCATTCCCGCCGGCTCCGCCGCTGCAGTGCAAGTTGCAACAACACTGGAGACCGGACGGCCACGTCGCCAGCTTCTCCTGTGACTCACGGACCGGTACAGGCCGAGGCCGGAGAGGCACGCGAGCCATAGTCCGCGTGATTACCCGTTGATTGACAGCGCCATCCCAGTGTTACAATAGCGGAGACCTTGCAACAATGGACGAGCGACCGCGCGGGCTCTCGCGCACAGCGAGTATGCCCATGAACCGAGCGGTGCCGGCAGCGTCGGCAGCGGCAGCGCAGTCCAATATGAGCGGCAGCGTCGGAGCGGACCGCGGGTCGTCGATCTTCAGCTCGTGGCGGCGGCGCCTTTCCAAGCGCGGCAATGGGGAGCAATTGGAGGCGCTGGAAGGAAAGGAGCTCCGTGATGCGGTGTGGAAGCAGCAACAGCACGACCAGCAGCAAGGACCAGTGCTTCCCATCACGCGCCAGCTACGAGTGATCCGGTACACGCCTGTCCCGAGTGCGGCGGCGCCTGGCGGTGCAGCGGCCGAGGCGGAGGAAGAAGAGGAAGAAGTCTCGGTGGACGATGACATGTCGTCGAACGGATCGGCTCGCGGTGCTGGGCCGACGCATGCGTACAACTACGACGCGACGTCGCCGAATGAACTGTACAAGCAGCGGCATCCCATCGGCAACAGCAAGTCGTCACGCAGTGCTCGAGCGCGTCACCAGTCGGAAGACTCGATGAACACGAGCCGGTTGAGCTTGACACTGAGCCGGCTATCGCTGAGCTCCTCCGCGAGCTCGACGATCGCCGATTACAAGGCGAGAAAGTACGACGTCGCGTGGAAGAAAGACACCGAGGTCGTGGACTGCCAGGTGTGTCACTTGGCATTCACCAAGTGGTCGCGCCGTCGCCACCACTGCCGCGTGTGCGGCGATATCATCTGCGATGACTGTTCTCCGGACCAAGCGCACATTGTCGGTCGGTTCACGCGGCCCAAGCGCTGTTGTACGGCGTGCTTTACGTTGTTTGAAGCCATGATGCACAATGGCGACGCGCAGGTCAAGCTGTTCATGGAACAGGAGCCAGGGTCCAAGGACTGGGTCAATCTGACGCCTACCAAGGCGGTTGATGACTCGGCCAGTCCAGCGCTCAAGTATCACGACCGGCTCGCCGAGATCCAGCGTGTGACCACTGCAGGCATGAAGGCGAGACGCGCTGGCGGTGGACGCTTCTGTGTGATCTCCGCCCACTGGTTGCGTTCATGGCTCGCATTCACGAGGTCTCATGACTCCGGCAACGGCAATGGCGGCGACAGTGAGGACTTGATGGACTCTTTCCACCGTAAGAGAGATCGTGCAGCGAGTGCCCACTCCATGGCTTCGTCCGACGGTGCAGACGGCGGCGTTCCCGGTGCTATCGACAATCTCGCGCTGCTGGTCGTGAAGAAAGGATACCTTGTGCCGCGCGACGGTCTCATCAAGTGCGAGAACCAAGCTTTCACGGACGGCGAGACACAGATCCGAGGCGACTTCCAAGTGATTCCGATTGAAGTCTGGGACGTTTTGTTCCGATACTATGGAGGCGGCCCACGGATTGAAATCGCCACAGCGTCAGGTGAAGAAGGCGACAAGTGGGTTATTGACGTCTCTTCTGTTCTCAGCCGCGCTCGAGCTCAAAAGGCTACAACAGTCACGACGCCTGGTGCCCCGGCACCACCGCTTACCATCGACGAGAAGATTATCGAACGTGCACTGACCGAGCGCCACGACCCGCAAGGCATCTTGCTGGAAGAGGGGAGTGTCTCCAGTTCTTCAGCCATGTCCCGATCCAACAACCGTGGAGCCCAACCAAGACCACCGCCAGTCAGCTCACGTCCACCTCCGTTTGCCCGTAGCGTAAGCGACTCTCTCATGACAGGGTCCACGACGTCCGTGCAGCCCAACTTCTCGCGTTCCGCCGGCGTGGCGAGCCGCAACACCAAACCCGAGCCTCCTGTCATCAGCAGCCATCGCCAGGTCCGAGATCCGCGAGCCCAGCCACCGCGATCTCCACCACAACCGCCTCGTCCTCAGCAACGACGAGATACCATCGAGCCGGATTCCGAGCCTGAGCCCAAGGCTCCAAGCGACGCACGCTCACGAGGCGACACGATCAGAAACGATCGCAATGGCTCTCGAGACCAAGCCCTTTCGGCAGCATCCGAGAACGAGCCGACCGCTGCAAGCGCCGCGTCCGCGTTTGCATTGGCCATGAAAGAGGCGCGGCTGAAACAACAGCGTGCAATCGCAGGCTCCTCTCGAACAGCCCCCACGCCAGCAAGACGCGATACTTCTGCGTACCGATAGAGCGGGACCACGACGTTATCAAAGACTCCCAAGCGCTTGCCACATTTTTGAAATTGAAATAGACAAATACCTGCATCCTACAGTACCGAGTATCTCAAAACGAGTCCAATCTAGCGCGTACCGCAACGGCACCGCTCTTCATAGCCAAGCAACGTTCTAGGTATCTTCCGTGACCGTTCTAGACGGTGGTAGAGCGATCTTGGACTTGACTCAAGCCTTTGAAACGCTTTTTTGCCGCAAAAACGCTCACGGGAGACTGCAGTTCGTTCTCTGAACCCATTGTACTGTAGGCGCAGTCATCGACACGGCGTCAACAGAACCGGAGTCTAGTCAGCCGTACGTGTAGGGCTACTGTATTCATTCCTGCTTTCGCAGCACAAGTGTCTGGCTTGTACAGTGCCCTCCTCTCTGTGCGTGTTACGTCAAGACTCCATGGTTTCTGTCGTCGGCCTTGTGGTGGTCGCACTCGGCTGCCTGGGTAGTCAAGGCACACTGGCCGCTGAGCCCGTGTTCCGACTCGGCAAGCCGACGTACTTTGGCTCTGGCTGTCCCAATGACAAAAGCGTCCACGTCTCAACCTCCATCGATGGCCAGATCCTCTCAGTGCAGCTCTCGCAGTTCGCCGCAGCCACTTCCAGCTTGATTACGCGTGACCGCAAGACGTGTAACCTCTTGCTGCCGCTGAATGTGATGCAGGGCATGTCCATCGCCGTGTTCAAGGTCGACTACCGCGGCCATGCCTTCGTGCCACCAGCTCCTCATATCCCTGGACCACCAGCGTCGGTACCGGCGTCAGCTACGGCGACGTCAGGCTCGTTTACCAACTTGCAGACGGAGTATTTCTTCGCTGGAGTGCGAGGCCCGCTCTTGGATCGTTCCTGGTACGCTGGCACCAACACGACGATCGATTTGTCCGACGTGTTCCAGCTCGGTGCAGTCGCGTGGTCGCCGTGTGGCGCTACGACCACCTTCCGCATCAACACAGCAGTGACGGCTGCCAAGGCAAAGCTCAGCGACGAGGACGCTATGATCTTCGTCAACGCCACTGGCTTGGAGGTCTCTGGAGGCATGCGCTTCTACGTCACGAGCCAAGTTTGCAATGATAAGGGAAACGAGAAGAGCGAGAAAGACAAGGACAACTCCAAGGGCAAGTAGAAGCGGAAGGGCTTGGCGTGGGTGGCCGGATGCTGCGGGCTCAACACAGCCGAATTGTTCAAGGTTCTTTAGAAAGCTGAAGAAAATACAATTGGATCCGTGTCCTTTCAAGATCCTTACATTTTGATTGGCTACAAATAAATGTTAGTCTATATGATTGGATAAAAATGAGAAAGTACATCGATCTTCCGTGGCACCAACAGGCACGCTTTCATTCTTCATTCTATCAAACCACCAACAGCATCATCACCATGCTCCACAGCTTGCTGCTGCTCAATGACGACAACTACGTGCTGCTTGCGCGGTATTTCGACCCGGCGGTCTCTCTGGATGCGCGGAAGCGCTTCGAGACGCAACTCGCTCGCATCTGCACGCAGCAACTGCCGCATTTGTGGGCCAAGACCTCATCCGCCGCGTCGACCGAACCGCAACTTCTCGTGTGCGAGAACCAGTATGTCGTGCTACGGTCTCTAGGAGAACTGCGCGTGATCCTATCCGGAAGCCACGAGTACGACGAGCTAGTGTGTACGTTTTGCGAGCGATTGATACTCCGAGAGGGAGTGATTGATTGGTATTGTGTGGACTGATTGTTAAAATTTGTGTTGCAGTGGCCGAGATCCTCGCGCTCATCCACACGGTGCTAATCACGCAGCTCGAGAAGAAGCTCACGGAGGCCAGTTTGCTGGCAAACTACGCCAAAGTAGTGGCGGCGATCGACGAAATGGTGCAGCATGGCCACCTGGAGAACGCCGACGATGCAGCGATCGAACAAATGAGCAAGCTCAAGCCCTTCCCAGTCAAGTAGCAGTCACTTCTGGAGGCAACACAAACAGCAAGAGCTTGTCGTCTTTGTACACATATACTACCCTTGAAATATGAAACCAAGCGAGACCTGGCACACGCAGTTTCTTTCTGTCGGTCTCTCGCTCTTTTTCCCTCTCTCACTCGTCGCTTAACTCGATGTAGAGGGGGAACCAAGCGAAGGCAACGGGCTGGCTGGCTTTCTACAGGTTGTCTTCGTGCTGTGTGACCCACTTGTTCTTGGTGGCGACGATGTGGCAGTTGGTACGCAGCACCTTGGTGCCCTTGGTGACCTCCAGATCGACCTGCGACCAGTTGTTACGTAGGTCGGGCATCGTACAAACGTGACCGACCTTGGGCTTGCCGCAGCGACCGCACTTGTACGACTTGCGGTTCGATTCCTCGGCCGCAGCGGCAGCGGCAGCCGCCGCCGACATGAACTGCTTGCCTCCTCCTCCTCGCTGTGGTGGCGAGTTCTGCTGCTGCATGTGGAGAGGCGGCGACGACGGAGGCGACGGGTACACACCACCACCACCCATGACCATGCCTCCCATGCCAGCACCGCCCATGGCTTGCTGGAACACTTGCTGCTCGTGGAGCTTCTGCTGGAACTGGTCTTCTGGAAGCGACAAAAAGTCGAGGTTCATCTGGGACATATCCATCGACAGACCCGTGGAGCCACGCGGAGCACGGCCTCGAGCACCTCGTGCGAACGCCGAGTTGGGCATCGACGATCTTCTCGAGTGGAGCGACCGCGCCTGGCCGTTGGCGATCTGGCTCGGCACCTGGAACTGCATGTCCTGCTGCGGCGGACCCATGGCGTACGGGTTGGGCGCCATCATCATCGACTGCTGCTGCATACCAGCTTGCATGTGAGGCTGCATTAGTGGCTGTTGCATTCCCATTCCCATACCCATGCCCATGCTCATTTCATCGAGTTTCGTCGGCGATGGGAACTGCTGCATCGGTGGCGAGTGAGGAGGCGAGACGTGCTGCGCCTGGCCGTTGTTGGGCTGCTGCTGCTGCTGCGAGAGAAGACGGAACTGGTCGAGGTTGTGCAGAAGATCCACGGGGTTGGAGTGGTGGCGCATGTGCTGGGTCGGTCGCTTGCGCTTCATCTTGAGCTCGTTCATGCCGGCCTGGATCCGCTGCGAGAGGTAGCCAGCCGACTGCGCGCCACCCAGGCTGCTCAGCGTGTCCACGTTCATCGAGTTATTGTTCTCAGCCAGCTCCGACCACTGGACGTCCTTCAAGAACGAGTCCATATCCGACGGGAACGCGTCTTCTTCGCCGTTGCCTCCACCTCGAATGGGCGACACCGAGCCGTGGAAACCAACGGGCGTCTGCACGTTCACAGTGCCGATAGAGATCGGCAGCGGCTCGGGCATCGACCCATCGGCGTTCAACGCCACAGCTCCATTGCCGTCCATCGGCGTCGTGGGCATTGACTGGCTCTCCACACTTGGACGCAGTGGCGAGGATCCGTTGTTGCCCAGAAGCTGCTGGAAGCTCAAGTTCTGCAGCATATCCGGATTCGACCGCACGCGCTTGTGCTTGTGCGCCGCAGCGACGTGGTACCGAGCACCCATCATACCCATGCTGCCCGTCGAGTTCGGTCCTCCAGCACCGCCAGTCGGCGTGAACGAGAACGTCAGCGGCGTGGGCAGGTCGTCCTGACGCAGCGCGTCGCCGTCTTCATCGTCGTCCTCGTTGCCCAGCACGCCGCCGCCGTTTCCCGAGGTCACGAGCTCGTGGTCGAACAGCATCGACGCGCCGGCGTCACCATGCGCTGCGCCGTTCGCGCCATTGGACGGCGTGGGGGCGGCCAACTCCGCCATGAAGCCCGCCGTTCGTGGCGTCATGAGGAACGGGTCGCCTCCGCCGGGCGTGAGCCCGCTCTTCATCGCCGTGGGTGTCGCGCCCGAGCCATTCGCATTGTTGCCAGCTCCATTGTGGAGCCGTGCTGCTGACTGCAGTGGCGTCTGCGTGCCCGCGAGGTTGTTGTTGACCAGCATCGCCATGCTTTCGTCGTTGAAAGTCGAGTAGTCCATGGACTCGAGACCGGCGAAGAGGTCGGTGCCGCCGGGCGTCGTGACGGTCGGGTGGTCTGCCATGGCTTCTATGGGCTTGTTGTCGGTCTTACAGGCCTCTTGCAGCCGTGGGGACGCACAGAGAACGCAGGTCGGACGGCGCTCTGTCGCGTGTCGACGAGCTCAATGGAATCGATCGACGAGGAGGTCAGGAAAATGTGGGAGAACCATGGAAACGTACTGTACCCAGTGATGTCATAAGAGAACATGAGATTCCGGACACGGGATTCTAGGTACCTAGTATGGTCCAATGGAGGGTATGCTACAGTAGAGGGTTTTCGCTGACTTCTTCGAATCAAATGGTCCCTCTTCCTCAACACATCAACCAGACTCGCTGATATTCAATTGATTCTCACTTTTCGTTTGTCAAAATATGTGAATGACAAATTTACATATCCAATAACAGTATATTCCACAATACCGGTTCTTGTACCGGTACTACCGGTGAAAAATGGCGCGAACACCGCTTCCACTTGATGACGTTGGTCACTGAATTTGACTGGTTCGGTTGGACTGAATCTCGCATTCAAGCAGCTCTCCAAGCAGCCTTTCGCCACGCCAAGCAACCATGGAGCACGCCGAGTCACGCGCCAAGCTCTTCAATGGTACGTGCGCACTGCATCCACCTCTATATACCCGCAATCGCGCCTCCAATCTGACCACAATTGATCTCTTCACGACCAGATCAAGTGCATGGCTACATCAAACTCAATGGTCTGTGCGTGCAGCTCATGGACACGCCGCAGTTCCAGCGTCTGCGCGACCTCAAGCAACTAGGAACACTGTACTACGTGTTCCCCGGCGGCTCCCACAACCGCTTCGAGCACAGCCTGGGCGTCGGGTATCTCGCCGGCGAGACGGTCGAACGCTTCCGCCAGCAGCAACCAGAGCTCGGTTTGACCAAGCGCGAGTCGTATCTGGTCAGCGCCGCGGGGCTTCTCCACGATATCGGCCACGGACCATTCTCCCATGTCTTTGACAACGAGTTCATGCCGCGTGTGTGTCCTGGATCGACCTACACGCACGAAGAGATGTCATTGCGCATGGTCGACTACCTCGTGGACGACAACCACATCGACCTCGACAGACAGGACGTGCGCTTCGTGCAGCAGCTCATCGTCGGCGCCAAAGAGTGCGTTGCTGCTTGTTCTGTTGCATCTTGCAGTGAGGGGAAGAGGAGGACAATTTATTGACAATTATTATTGTGTGTGTCTTGGTTTTTATTGACAGAACCCACATGAACGAAAGGCGTCTGAGCGACCATGGCTGTCTGTACGAGATCGTCGCGAACGGCCGCAACTGCATCGACGTGGACAAGTTCGACTACCTGGCGCGTGATATGCTGAACCTGTTTGGCTTCAAGCGCAGCTACAATTTTTCGAGACTGTGGATGTTCAACCGCGTGATCGACGACCAGATCTGCTACCACTCGTCCGTGACGCTCGACATCTACGACCTGTTCCAGCAGCGATACCAAATGCACAAGCAGGTACGTGGAAACGTGGGCTGTGAGAGTTAAATTCTCAGCCTTTTTGCTAATATTTATGATTCATTTTGTGGAATTGTAGATCTACAACCACCGCAAGGGCAAGGCCGTGGAGTTCATGATGTGCGACGCCATGGTGGCGGCCGGTACGAAGAGCTCACTTATTGTAATTGTACTGGATCAGTGGAAGACTGATACAGTTATCTTTCTTTTGATGTTGTGGTGCAGACAGAGAGCTGGGTATTTCAGCCTCGACCCAGTCCCCAGAGGAGTTCCAGTACGTCACCGACCACATCATCAACGTACGAAGCGCATACAGGGTCCATTTGATTGATGGACGCGTACGGTGGCTTATGCGTGCATTGATTTACAGACCATCGAGGCGTCCAAGTCGCCTGCGCTGGCTGATGCGCGTGCGATCATCAAGCGTATCCGCCGTCGTCAGTTGTACGAGTTCGTGGACGAGTACTTGCTGCCTGCCGACGTGATGACCAGACTCCCACACGTCACAGCCGAGGAAGTCGCTAGCCACAACACGACTTCTGGAGTGGATCTGCGACCCGAGGACATTGTGGTCGCGGACAACCGACTCAACTACAACCTGCGCGACCACAACCCCGTGGACCACGTCAAGTTCTACAGCTCCAACGATCTCGACACGAGCTTCCACATCCCGAAGGAACAAGTCAGTCTGCTCTTCCCGGAAAAGGTACGCGGCTTCTAACGCCAGGCAAGCTATGTGAGGCTGTGTGTTCTGATCGAAACTTGTGGAAATGAGCAGTTTGAAGAGCGGATCGTGCGCGTGTACAGTCGAAACCCGGACCCGAAGGTGCACCAGGCCATTCTCGTACGTTCCACTCCCTCCACGACGCTATGTATTATCAACGGGCACATATCACTAACTCTGATGCGTCTGGTGTAGCTTGCGTTCCGCCAGTACCTGCGCCAGTTCCGCACGGCCATTCCACCTCCGTCCCCTTCTTCCAAGGTGAGTCCTCTTGGCCATCATCTCTACATACTTCGCCTATGCTGACGGCGGTGTGTGTTTCCAGGTCGTTCGCCAGGTCGTTGCCAAGCCCACGTCGCTCAAGCGCGTGTCACTGCAGAAGAGTTATCTCGCCGCCATTGACAGCATCGACGAGAGTCCTCAGAAAGACCCACACACAAGCAACGGAGGCCTGGACCACGAGCCCGAGCCAACGTCCAAGCGGCTCAAGAACGGCCACGATCTTGAGTAGAATTGAGAACCCCACACACTGGATAAAGTATCTTCTACTGGAAATAGAGTGGCAGTTGATCCATTTTACAGGAATAGGATGCTTTCCACACGATCCAGGTGATCCCAATCCGGCCTCGCAACTGCAAGCTGAAGCATTTGGCTCGCATCCTCGGATGATCCCACGCGTCTGATAGGCTCGAGGCGCCTCATCCTGATCTTCGTCCTCTCCTTCAGGCTCACCTGCCTCAGGAACCTCCTTTTCCACGCACAGAGGCCCCTTGTCGAGCGAGGCCTCTCCGTCTTCTCACTTTGCAACTTACCAAGCAACAGCCACCAAGCCTCCAAGCCACCACCACTACCAACCATGGGCCGCAAGCAGAACAACACCAAGCAGGTCGACGCCACCGCGCAGCAGGCGACCACGCAGGCCCAGAAGGGAGGAGCCGTGCCGCAGAAGAACGCCAAGCAGGAAGAAGTCGTGCGTCCGACCTCGGGCAAGGGCGCCACCAAGGAGAAGAACAAGGGTGCCAACAAGAAGAACAACCGCCGTTAAGGACATCCTGACCCAGTGAGGGCCCGCATCGACGAGCACCCTACAGGGATTTGTGACAGCCTCGCAATTTTTTGAAAGACACACTCTAAAATACAACAAATCATGTTGAACACCACCCGCCCTTGTTTCTATCTTGCTTGGTCTGGTGGAGGCGTCTTGCTAGCCTCCTCGGCAGCTACGCGCTTCAGCATGCTCTGGAAAAGTGGATCGAAGAAGGCCTTCCACTCCTCCCACGGGATCATCTTGTGGCTGTTGTTCTGGCCCTTGCCCGTGTCCTTACCGCCTCGGAACTGGTGCCAGTCGCAGCCCAGGAACTGGCACAGATTACGGTACCCCCATCGATGGCGGCGCTTGGGGAAGATCTCGACGATCAAAGTCTCTGGTCTCGTCCAGAACACGTTCACCATGCCCGCCCCGTGCATGCCGATGACGACATCGCTGCTCTGCATGAGCTGCATTTGGTCTTGGAGCGTCAGGTTCACAAAGTCGATACTCTGAAACACGATGGGCAGTCCGTTGGAGCTCGGGTACAGCTTCCGCATCTCGTCCAGGATCTCTTTCTCATTGCGCAGTGTACGCTGCACGCGTCGGCCGCCGTAGTTTCTTCGGGAAATGACTGTGATTGTGATCTGCTGGCGTTTGGCGGGCAGCGGTGAGAGCTTCATGACGTTGAGGGCTTCGTCTCGGAACGCCTGCATCATCTTTGAGTCCTCGCACGGCTCAAAGTCGTTCAGATGCTGCATCATCGGGCCTGTGGTCTCAAAAGGCACTTGGACGACGTCGTTCAGGAACTCGATACGCTTGCCCAGCAGCTCCGATGGGACGCCTTTCTGGATCGGGAACTTGGGCGACAGCATACGCTGATGCAGGTCATCAATAGGCGACGGATATCCTCCATCTAATTGGATCAAGCGCACTTGGTCGCGCTTCCAGCCCAGAGCGTGGATGAGAATCCACGCGTTGAGTGCATTCGAGACCTGGAAGAACGGATTGTGGTCGTCCTTGCGCGTGATCAGCAGCGTCTTTTCCTTGATGAGCACGACTGGGCCGCCAGTATCAGACACGATCGCACCGGCTGGACACGCGAGACTGGGCGGATCTTCGTGCTTCTTCATCTTGCCAAACGCATCCTTCCACAGCTCAAGCGACTGGTTGTAGAGCGTCTTGATCTGCTTGGCGTGGTCCGCGAACTTGCTACACTCGCACTGAACAAGTGTCGGCGTGATCACAAACCGCGGATCGTGGCGTCCGCCGTCCTGCGCGATCGACTTGATGGGCTTGTGGACTTGAGCTTTGCGTAGATCGATAATAAACCGGCGCTTGAAATGCAACGCCGTGAACCCGCCACGCGTGACGTTGTACACTGTGACTTGCGTCGCCGAGTGTGGGGACGCCATCGAATCTCCACAGTACACCTTGGCACTCTCCTTGATCTTGTCCACAAGTCCCCAGTCTCTTTCATCGTTGCACACGTCCGGGTAGCTCTCTGGCGCATGCGCCTCTTCCGGTGGATCTTCTCCAAATCCAGCCAACGCCACGAGCAGCTCGTGGTCTTCCACCGGCTCCTGTGGCTTCCGCAACAGCGACGCCTGAGCCGGCGACGCAGCGGCTTTGTCATTCGCCTCCACTTGCACGTCGATCACTTCGTGGCTTTGCCGTTGGAAGACGTTGTAGCCTTGGAGCGAGATGGAGATCAGACCCAGCGACACGATCAACGTGATCAGCAGCCGCATCATCGACGGACCACTGGAAGACGACGAAGAAGACGACGATGGAGACGAAGGCACGCTGGCGCTTTGCAGTGCTGAGCTGAGGCCTTTGAAGCTGGCGCTGCCGCGGCGCGACGGCCGCCGCTCGTACGCTGCGTGGTCGCCGGCCATGTCTTCGGGAAGAGCAGGTGGGGGAATGATGGAGAGTATCAGACTGAAACAGAGTATCGCGGACAGATAGATCCACGAAACTCCGTCAGTCAGTCAGTGCTGTTGGGATCCGTTATGTGTCCTTTCGGAGGCGTGGTGCGTCGCGTAAGAGGCCCGCAACTTCTTCCGTTTCTTCAGTTTCTTGGCGCCGCCTTTTTTGGATGCCCCATTTGGGACGGGATGGAAGGAATCAGATGTCATTTTCTGAGGCCGTGGTAGGATCAGATCTGAATTTTGATTTGTTGTGGATTTGGGTCACTTAGGAAAGCTTAAATTGGGTATTCGTGAAGTTGATGTGATCTCAAAGAGAGGGAGAGATACAGTATGGGGATGGACGGGATCTGTCGAGCGCTGTACATGTGCGGAGGAGAGGCTTTTCGACACGCTGTCGCCGCCAGGTCCAAGGCACGATATCGAACGGCGATTGCAGTTGGGCGTTCGCTGTGGAATCCTGCGAGAAGGACTGGTCATCGAGGTGTTCATTGGGAACAGATAACGACTGGTGCCACCGCAAGTGGAAGGGAACGAATGGCCCGGTCTTGTGACTTGCAGTTCTCGATGGAATGTGAGGAGCTCTTCTGGACTTTCTATGGAGAGGCGTCAGGACACATTCACCTTATTTGCAAAACAAGGTTTTTATAGTCAAAGTCGCTCTCAATACACATAGTATATTTACCCTACTTTAGCAACTTTCTGAAAATATCACCTGATTTTGGGAAATCGGGGAGATCAACACTCCTTGCAAATCAGACGTTCCCTCGCTTGAGTGGCAAGCCAAGGTCGCGCAACCACACCTCAACCACAGACAGGCAGACAAAATCCAGTCTTCCTGACTGGCAGCATCAGCGGACACATAAGCCCATTAGCGGCGACCTTCGTCAAGCGCACTGCTCTCGTCGTCGCCCTGCGTCAATCAATCAATCAATCCACATCTCCATCAATCAGTCCCTGGATCCGCCCCGTCCTCCAGTCGCCACCGAGTCACCATGGTTGTGCATCGCACCGACAAGACGGCCGTGGCCATGGCCAACGCATTATCAAGACGCTGGGTGGTTCCCGTCGCCGCTGCGATCGTGTTTGTTTCGTACACGGCGCTCGTCATGCTGCTTCGCGAGAGTGTGACGTTGGAAGACGCCGTGGTGCCCGAGATGCCGTTCCTGCAAAAGGAACTGGAGATCACGGCGAGAGAGGGCATTGCACCGCATGAGCCAGCAGCTCTGCCACGGCCACAGCTAGGCGTGACGGTGCCTCCTCGCGTGATGCGCCGCCGTAAGGAAGACGAGCTTCTCAAGCGGTGCTTCGATGAGCGAGACTACGGCATGATCCCGCTCATGCGCACAGCCAACTACTCGTTCTGCAACAACGCCACGGGCGTGGACCCAGCGCTAGGCCCGCTGTCGAACTACACGTTTTACTACTCGCCAAGTACCGATATCCGAAGCACAGTGGTCACGAATCTGTGGATCGACCTGCGTCGCGCCGAGGTCTTCAAGCAGATCCACAATATCTCGCAGGACGGCCACATGCACGACCCGCGGTTCAAGCACAGCAGCGTCCACGCCTACTGCGTGTGCAATTCCAAGCAAGACCATGAATTCTACGGTGGGATGAGTGCGTGGGAAAGCATCTACGGTGACCATCCGAGTGGAGGCAGCGAGAAGTGGCGGTTCTGCAAGCGATTCCCGAATGCTCGTGAGCAGCAGAGGTTTGCGTCGGGCGTCTCCAAGTATCCGTGGAACGCTACGCTTGTCAAGGGCAAGACCCCGGCCGAGATCGTGAGCCTCACGCCTCCACGGCCCGACGGGTGGCCGTACAAAGTGCACCACGTGAAGACGAACGCGATCATCGTCGCCAGACGCGACGACCATAACCCATTCTTCCAGATCTCGGTCGCTCTCAACGCGTGGATCATGATGAAGGTGCTCAACTGGGCGCCCGAGACCACGCAGCTCGTGTACTTTGACGACGGGCTACCAACGCTGACCGACGCGTTGCAACGAGAGCTCATCGCGCCGCATCACCCTGTGGTCCTGGGCCGAGATATCATGGGCAGCGTGCTGCGCTTCGACCAAGCCATGATCGCGCCGTTTGAGTACAGTGGTCCGTTGATGCGAAGCCTCGACAGCAATGAGCCGTGCCGGCGAAACGCGTTGATCCAGGACTTTCGAGACCACACGCTGGCGCGATTCAAGGTCTCTTTTAAGAAGAAGAACCTGGCGTCGTGCACGATCACGATCATCTCGCGTCGGCCCTACGAAGGCCGCATGGTCCAGCGCAAGTGGCTCAACGAAGACACGATCGTGGAGCGGATGCGTGACGAATACGAGCGCAACGAGGATCTGTACAAGTACGGCACTTGCCGCATCCAGTCGCTCGACTTTGTGGACTTGTCGCTCGAGCAGCAGATGAAGGTCGTCATAGAAAGCGATATCATCATTGGCATGCACGGCGCTGGCATGGCCAACGTGCTGTGGGCACGACCTGAGACCATCGTAGCCGAGATCTTTCCGGAGAAGCGAAAGCGCTGGGGGTACAAGAACATGTGCTACTTCACAGGCTGCCAGTGGGTCGAGTTTCGAGGCGGCAAGGATACGGGCACGGGCGACAATGCCAGCGACAAGCTCATCTCGTACGCCGAGTGGTTTACGTTCTTTGATCCGCTCGTGAAAAAGGCAGTCTCCAAGCTGGAAGCGCGAGTCGCCGGCTCAATCTCGATCACACAGTGATTGTTTTTTCTTGTGGGCAGTGGTCGAGAGCTGGGGCTCGAATGGATCAGTTATTTAATTAAGCGTGGTGTCACCGACTAAGTACTTCTGCAATACGTACTCAAGGTGCGTGCAATGGAAACTCGTGGAAGCCTCTGTGATCCCAATGATCTTCTCGGTGGCGGTGGGCTGTCGCAAGCTCATGTTGGACTCGCGAATTGTCTCTTTAGTCGATGCAGATGGCTGGTTGGAATGACCAACTTCCTTGAGCCAGGGTGATCCAGTATAGTGGACTCCACAGTCTGTGGAGTGGAGGAGGCAGTCTCACGCAGAAGCTTGAGGATGTCCTGTTACATTTCCTCTCGAAAGATGAATGCCCGTTGTGCGTGATGAGACACACTTCCTTCGCAACCATGTAGAGATTGCGTCTTCGAAGGGGGCTGATCACGAGAAAGCAAGAGAGAAAGAGGAAGAGGAGAAAACAAGCCCACAACACACACAGTCGAGGACTTTAGCGACGGGCGCCATGGCGACGCGAAGCAAGCTAAGACCCGAGCCAGCCGAGTTAGCTGAGCATGAAGCGTCGACGCTACTGCCGAGAGTGCGGGGCACAGATTCTACCAACCCGGCGGTCTCCGTCTCCGTGTCTTCTCGTCTCCGACTTGCTGCTTTCGTGTTGCTCGGGGTCATCGCTGTGCGAGTTCTGCTGATCGGGCAGACGCTAGACACACAAGAAGGCTCACTGCGCGGCGACGCCCAAGTTGACGATCGCTTCCAGTTTGATGGCGGCAACGCGAACGTGTCCAACCAGATCCTCGAAGAAACTCTGGCGCAATACGAAGACGACCCCACCACGGCCTTGTCCGAGCCAGAGATGCCTACGACGCACGAGCTACCAAGCCTACCTCCAGCCTTTTCAATAGCGGAGACCAAGGATTCAACTGAGACCGAGACCACAAGTGATACTTTGTCTACATCAGAGATCGTGTCTACAACGGAGACCATGGCTACGACAGAGACCGTAGCTGCGACTGAGACCATGACTACGACGGAGATCGTGGCTACGACGAAGGCCATGGTCACAGCTACCACAGTATTGCGAGACGCGTGCTACTACGAGCGCGACATTGGGCTCATCGAAAAGGCGTCCACGCCGGCGCACGTCTTCTGTACGAACCCCGATGATGCGTCGTCGAAGAACCGCACCAAGGTCACGCTCATCGACGCACCGGCCGGGATCCGAGCTGTGGTTTTTGAAGATTTACTTGTGGATCTCGCAGCGGCCAAGCCGCACAAAGACATCGCATCACTCGCCCAGGACGGAGGCGACCATGATCCTCGGTTCACATTCACGGACAGTATGATCTACTGTGGCTGTGACGAGTTACAAGGGTACACTGACCTGTACCGAGCTGCAAACTACAAGCTGTATCCTGTGTGGGGCGAGGCACTCGCGTACTCGTCCCGATGGGACGAACGAGACGCATCGCTTGTCTGCGCAGGGCCCAACGTCGTCCGACCAGTAGGAGACTCCAATGGCACGAACGACACGGTCGTGGAATTTCCAGGTCGTGCACTTCTCATCGCCCGTCGCGACGACCACAATCCGTTCTTCCAAGTCTCGAACGCACTTAACACCTGGATCATGCTTCGTGCTCTCAACTGGGACCCGAAGACCGTCACGCTGGTCCACTTCGACGCCGGGTACCCATCTCCAGTCGACGCACTGCACCAGAAACTACTCTCGCCCAGCACCGAGCTCTTTCGAGGCCGTGAGCTGACGGGCAAGCGTCTTCTGTTCAGTGGACAAGTGATGCTGGCGCCGTTCGAGACGACGGGTCCGATGATGCAGCACCTGGACGACTGGGAGCCGTGCTGGGAGTCGGAATTGTTTCGTACGTTCCGAGATGAGGCACTGACGGCCATGGAGGTCGTAGAGCCGACAAAAGAAGAAGAGAAGCAGAAGGATATCATCGTCACCATCATCTCTCGCAAGCCGTACAATGGTCGCGTGGTGCAGCGTCGCTGGATCAACGAAGACGAAGTCGTGCGTCGCCTGCGAGAGAAGTACACATCGTTTGAAGGCCGCAAGATCGTGTTCCGCAGCATCGACTTTGTGGATCTGTCGCTGCAGAAGCAGATGCAGTTGATGGTGGAGAGTGATGTGGTGGTGAGTATGCACGGAGCGGGTCTGGTGAACGTGTTTTGGACACGCCCGGGTACTTTGGTGCTGGAGATCTTCCCAAAGCTGCGGAGACGCTGGGGGTACCGTAACTTGTGCCAGTTCGTGGGCTGCGATTGGCACGAATTTCGAGGCGGACGGGATATTCAGACCGGGACGAGCTGGTCGGACGCAAACGCCAACGATAAGATGATTCCGTACGAAGAGTGGCAAACGTTCTTCGATCCATTGTTCAAACAACAGCTCGCCGAGATCTCAAACACCAGAGCTGCAGTCGAAGACCTGCAATTCGACGCTGCGGAGACGCTGCCTCATGGATGGCCAGCTCAGGAAGAAGAAGAGAAGCCTGCTGTGGAGGTCGCAAAGGGCATCCTTCCGAAAAAGCGAAGATAAAAGAAATGGAGACGTCGTTTTGGAAGCAAAATATACAGTAAAGTAAATATTTGATGGTCTCAGCTGATCTCTAGTGGCGGCAACGCTGTCGTGGGTGGCGGTTCGTTGGCTGACGGCGGTAAAGGGTCTTGCTCTGTGGTCGGGTGGCTGTCTTGTGGAATTATATCACCCTCTTCACCGGCAGTTGCTGGAACTTCCGAACTTGGTAGTGCCGTGGGCTTCTTGGGAAACTTTTGTTCGAACAGAGGACCAAAGAACGCTTGCCATTCTTCGTACGGGATCAACTTGTCATTGGCGTTCGCCTCCTTGCCCGTCGGGATGTCGATTCCACCGCGAAATTCGTGCCAATCGCAGCCCACAAACTGACACAAGTTACGGTACCCCCACCGTCTCCGCTCCTTCGGGAAGATCTCCAGTACCAACGTACCAGGACGCGTCCAAAACACGTTCACCAAACCCGCTCCGTGCATACTCACCACCACATCACTCTCCACCATCAACTGCATCTGCTTCTGCAGCGACAGATCCACAAAGTCGATGCTGCGGAACACGATCTTGCGGCCTTCAAACGATCTGTATGTGGCTCGCAGGCGACGCACGACGTCATCTTCGTTGATCCACACACGCTGCACCACGCGGCCATTATACGGCTTGCGAGAGATGATCGTCACGATGATATCCTTCCGCTTCTCTTCTTCTTTCGTCGGCTCGGTAACCTCCATAGCCGTCAGTGCCTCATCTCGGAACGTACGGAACAATTCCGACTCCCAGCACGGCTCCCAGTCGTCCAGGTGCTGCATCATCGGACCCGTCGTCTCGAACGGCGCCAGCATCATTTCTCCACTGAACAAGAGCCGCTTGCCCATGATCTCACGACCTCGAATAATTGTCGTCTGAGGCACTAGTAGTTTCTGGTGCAGTGCGTCGATCGGAGACGGGTACCCGGCGTCGAAGTGGATCAGCGTGACGGTCTTCGGGTCCCAGTTGAGAGCACGCATCATAACCCACGCGTTGATTGCATGGGAGACTTGGAAGAACGGATTGTGGTCGTCGTGGCGAGTCATCAGCAAGACGCGACCCGGGAACTCGACGAGTTTGTCACTATTGTCGACAAAGAGATCCACGGGGCGAAACGTATTGGCTCCTCCACACACCAGCGAGGCATCCGAGTGGTCTCGCGACAAAGGGTACGCCAACGCAGGATCCCACATCAGGAAAGTTTCATTGCGTTCCTCTCTGTAGCGGATCGCGTAGTCGTGGAGCTCGTCACACGCACAATAGACCATGTTGCGTGCGAAGTTGAAGCGTGGGTCGTGGTTGCCTCCGTCCTCAGCGATCGACGCGATGTCGCGATGCACCGTAGCAGTCGTCATATCGAGCAACACATCCTCAAACAGCGCCGGCCGGATCCCCGACGGCGCGTCGAAAAGTGAGACCTTGGTGCGTTTGGTCAGCGGCTTGGTCGTATCGGAGACCGGTCCTTCAGGACTCGCACAGAACACTTGGGACGGAGTCGCCGCTCTCTCGATGAGTCCGAAGTCGCGCTCGAAGTAGCACTGCTCTCGCCATCGCTGGGCCTCGCTCATGGGGGTACTTGGGACCTCCGTATCCACAGAGGTTACGGCGGGTGCCTCCACCGGCAGCAGGGACGAAGCGTCTTCATCTTGAGCTGCTTGGAGGTCACGCAACTCCACCTGCTGTAAAGACGAAGCTTCTTCATCTTGTTCCGCTCGCAGGCCTTTAGAGTGAGCCGCTGACTGGATGGCACCATCGCCTTGATCATTGGTCGTGCATCGCAGTAGCAGCACAAGCCCGACAAACGTGATTGCCGTCAGGAAGTGCAGACAGGCCCGCCGACGAGAGGCCAGTGATCCAACGCCGCCCTCCTTGCTGCCACCGCTAGCCCCGAGTCGCTGCGGCTCGCCTTCTAGCTTTGCTGGCCGCACGCGCAGCTCGCTCTGTGCTGCCATGGTCTCCAATACCCAACTGCGCGAGCTGGTATGTGGCTAGCTCCCAGCGCACGTACAGTACGTACGTGCCAGCGAATGGCTCACCTCGACCACATGTGTAGCTATTGCGAGCAGACGACGATTCTCGCCTAATGTCGCATCATGGGATGTGGCAAAGGGGAACGTGAGCAGAGTGATCGCTCGTTGGACGAAAAGATTCTCTGGCGAAGTGTCACAACCGACAGCCGACGTGCCACGGATAATTAATTCGGACTAATTAGAAACCGACGCCTCCTCGAATCCATTCCGTGGCTGCCTTCCGCGTGGTCGACGCAAGAACAGAGGAGACTTCCCTGAACCTGAAACCGCCCCTCCCTCACCCACGAGTCGTGGTACGCCTCGGTGTATGGCCTCGGGAAAGGAAGAATCACATTCGACGTACTATTGATTTGTGATTCGGGCACAAAAATAGCCAGATCCACACGGAGCACCCTCTTGAGAAAACAGAAAGTCCATGTAAAAGTGGATGAATCGGAAGACTTCCGACGGAAGTATTTATTTGGGTTTGTATCCGATAGTTTGGGTTT
>JAADXB010000124.1:0-23646 GCA_023337495.1 Pythium diclinum | reverse complement strand
TTCTCCCACTATACTTGATATTCGTAAGCTGTCGGTCTGGCCAATCGCCAAGTCCTGCGTGACTCCAACGAACCAATCAAATTGCATAATAGTGGTAAAAACTTTTGTGCCAAGCCTGGTCAATTTTGATCATAAAAATTCCAAAAATATTCAACTGTCGTCAAAAAGAAAGCTTGAAGTGAGACTGTTGCAAAATGCAACCACCAAGTGTCTCTTGAAGTCGGCGGCTCGATTACGTGAACAGCTCGCATCAGCCAACCTCGCCGAACGTTGCAGAACGACCCGCCTGCACCACTCCAGCTTTCACCCAACAACGCTCATCAATCCTCATCCGCAATGGCTGCCGTCCCCGCGACTTACAAGGCCTACACGTACGAGAGCTACGGCAAGGTGGCCGAGCAGGTCAAGCTCAGCGAGGCCACCAACGGTCCGCTGGCCTCTCTGCAGGTCCGCATCAAAGTCCACAGCGCAGGACTGAACCCCGTGGACTACAAGCTCATGGAAGCTGGACGCGTCCTCACTGGTGGTACGCCAAGCAAGGACAAGCCGTACCGCGTGGGCTTCGACGTGGCTGGTACCATCGTCCAGGTCGGTCCAGGCGTCCATGCGACTCGCCTGAAGGTCGGAGAAGAGGTCTACGCCATGACGTCGTTCACTGGATGCGGTACGGTCGCTGAGTACGTTGACATCGACATGCAGTACGTCGCGCGCAAACCAACGTCGCTGGACTTTGACCAGGCTGCCAGCGTGCCGCTCGTGGCGCTCACCAGCTACCAGGCGCTGTACGAGTACACCAAGCTCAAGGACGGCAAGGACAAGCGCGTCTTGATCCTGGGCGGAAGCAGTGCGACTGGGCTCTACGCTATCCAACTCGCGAAGCTCACAGGCGCCTTCGTCGCTGTTTCTGCGAGTGCCGACAAGACCGAGCTGCTCACGTCGCTCGGCGCCGACCAGGTCATCGACTACAAGTCGAAGAAGTGGGTCGACGAGCTCGCGCCGCACTCCATCGATATCGTGTACGACTGTGGATTTGAGCCCAACGCCTGGAACGGCGACGCGCAGACCGTGCTCAAGGAGAACACTGGCCAATTCGTGACTTTGCTGGGTGTTCGCGACGCGATCCCGGCCAAGTTCGGTGCTATCAACCACGGAGGCATCCTCGTGTACCCGTCGACCACGGACCTGACTGTGATCGCCAAGTTTTTCGACGAGGGCAAGCTCAAGACGGTGGTGGACTCGGTGGTGCCGTTCGAGAAGCTGGTGGATGGTCTGGCGCGTGTGGCGTCTCGTCGTGCGGTGGGCAAGGTCGTCGTCAAGGTCCTGTAAAGCAAAAGCAGTTCATGTGAGACCTTCAGCTTCTAAGGTTCTGTTACCGGGTCATGCATATTTGTATTGAAATCATCATTGGCTGTAATGTATAAGCCTCGCAGGCTCCCGATCCATCGTCAAGAGCCTGTCCTCGCTCTCAATGGCATTTCATTCTATTTCTTGGCCTTCTTGGCCTTCTTCGTCTTGCTCTTCTTCGACTTCTTCACCTTGGCCTTCGGGTCGAACACGTCGTCGTTCATCAGCACCTCTTCGCTCTGCTGCGCCGCCATAGTGTTGAAAATGTGCTCCAGCGACGTGTCGCTCACGCTGTACTCGGCCACATGGAGCTCCTCCTTCGCGTCCTCCAACAAACGGAAGATCGCGCTCGGCTGCAGCGCGTGCTTGGGCACCTGGAAGCGGAAATGGTCCGACGCCTTCTGCTCCACGAGCTCACTGCCTGGTAGGCGACTCGCGAAGAACACCGCGACGTTCGCCGACAAGTCTTCGCTCACCCACCACTCGCACAGCGTGGACAGCGGAATGAACTCGTCCGACTCGAGCAACTGCGTGAGCACCAACGCACGCGCCTCGCCTTCCGTGATCGCGACAGAACGACACGCATCACCGAGCGCCTCACACACACGCTCCAGCGTCGCCTTCGTCACCTTGCCGTCCATCAGCTCCACCTTGCCAGACACTCGCTCCACCATGTC
Organism: Pythium diclinum; assembly: GCA_023337495.1. Classification (NCBI taxonomy): domain Eukaryota; phylum Oomycota; class Peronosporomycetes; order Pythiales; family Pythiaceae; genus Pythium; species Pythium diclinum. Next base: position 21,625 of record JAADXB010000124.1, on the reverse strand, counting down.
GCTCACCGTCAGCTCCGCTGGCTCCTGGAGCTTGACCTCGACCGTGAAGCCCGTGCCGAACTTCTGCTTCAGATGCTCCACGCTGCCCAGACACATGAGCTTGCCGCCCACGAGGATACCCACACGCGTTGCCAACGCCTCACACTCCTCCATACTGTGGGTCGTCAGCACCACACACGACTCCTTCTCGGCACATACGCTGGCGATCACGTCCCACATCTTACGACGTGAGCTTGGGTCCACACCAGTCGACGGTTCGTCCAGGAAGATGATGCGAGGCGCGCCCATCAACGCGATCGCCGTTGACACCTTACGCTTGTTGCCGCCGCTCAGTCCTCGCGTGAGCTTGCTGCGGTACTCTTCCAGTCCGACCTCGCGGATCTTCTGGTCCACCGCCTCACGCACTTGGTTGCTCGGAATGCCCTTCAGTCGCGCGTACAGCTCGAGTTGCTCCTCCACCGTCAGCAGATCGTGGAGCGAGTCGAACTGAGGACAGTAGCCCAGCAGCGTGCGCGCCTCGTCACGGAACTGGGACAGATCGTAGCCACCGAGCGACGCGAAGCCGCTGCTTGGCGCGATCTGGCCCGTCAGAATCTTCATTGTCGTCGACTTGCCGGCGCCGTTGATGCCCAGGTACCCGAAGCACTCGCCCTTGGGGATCGCGAGGCTCAGATCGTCCAGCGCGACCTTGCCGCCCTTGTACTGCTGACGCAAGTTGCGCATGAAGACGGCAGAGTTCTTGTCCGACGGATCCGCGAACTGGAGTCGCGCACGCTCAGCCGCGACATCGCTATCTTCTTCTTCCTCTGTCTCTTCACCTTCCTTGAGGCCACTCGCCTTGGACGAGCTGGCAGACTTCTTCCACGATACACGGGCTTTTCCCAACCACCAGAGCAGCACAGTGAACAACGCGGCTTCCAAGAGGCCGTAGAGGATCGGAGCACCGGCGACATCCAGCGCAAACACGGAACGCACGCAGCAGCCTTCAACCGCTTGGTCCCAGCATTCCGTCGTGCAGTCGGCACCACCAAGCCACGGGAAAGCACCGAAAAACGTCGGAGGCATGATGGCGTCCTCATTCAGCAGCGACCGGTGGCTCACGCGGTGCATCGCGATCTCGTACATGCCGTTGTTGAGTGCGTACGCTGGGAAGAGCATGTAGATCCACCGCAAGTAACTGCGGTCCAGCGTTGACAGAAGCAGCGGCACGAACTTGGAGTCGTACGGAGGCTTGTTGTGGGTGATCTCGACGTCGATCATGCGGCACAGGAACGAAATGATGCTGAGGGCTCCGCCTGTGACGACGCCAAGCACGAGCAGCATGGTCTGGGCGGAAGAGTGTTTCTCGTAGCGGAACGAGACCACGTAGGCCATCGGGATCACCGCCAGTCCGTGGGATACAAGCAGCGCCACGATCGCGAGGACCTCATCCGCCTGGATCGACGGTAAGCTTCGCGTCATGAGCGGCACGAGAACAGTCGCGAGGATCACAGGGAACATCATCACCACGATGTCGTGGGTCCAGTTTGCCAGCCAGTACGCCGCCGGCCTTGCGCCACAGATGAGCTGCAGCATCGTGGCGTTCTGGATCGGGTCCTTCTCACGCACAACGAACGCCACGATCGCCGCCGGGATGAACGCGAACGCCAGCGCGATGATCGTCGCGCGCAGGAACGAGTTGAGCGTGACCTGGGCCTTCGCGCCAAGATCCGACATGCACGTTGGGTTGTAGCACTCGTTGTACGGGTTGTCGCAGTTGTTACAAGGGAAGTAAGGCGAAGCGCGGTTGGCACTCGAGCAGCATACACTGGCGTCGCACTGGAAGATACCCAAGGAACAGTAGTTGTAGTCGGCCTCACACCCCGTCGGCACATTGATATAGTACTGCGCGTCTCGACTCGTCGAGTTACGGGTCAGCGCACACGTCGCGATCGACGAGTCCGTCGGCAGCGACTCTGAGTAGTCTGGGAAGAACGAAGAGACCTTGATCTCCGGGATGATGGCTGCGATCAGCAGAAGAATCACGGGGATCGCGATCGAGTTGAGCAGGCTCTTGCGGTCGCGCTTGGTGATGCGGACGCGCTTCGTCAGCAGTGCCGTGAACTGGGAAGTGAACGTCGGCTGGCCGCACTCGATGGATTCAGGGGACTTGGACGTGTCGGTTGTGGTGTTGTGGAGAGACAACGTGTTGACGCGCTTGCGCTTGAGCAGATCGGCTTCACGGTCGCGAGCGATGCGCAGGAACACTTCCTCCAGCGTCGTCACCGACACACCGTACTGCGTGATGTGCAGACGCGACATCTCCTGATCCAGCGCCTCCAGCATGTCCGGGAACGCGCCCACCGAGTGCGTGGGCAACTGGAACACCATCTCGGAGCCGTGGTGGCTCAGACACTTGGCCTCGGCCACGAACTGCTGCAGGAACTGCGTGACGTCGCCCAAGTTGTTGAGCGGCGCCGCCGAGTCCTTGATCAAAGTGAGGTTGTAGCCTGCGCCGTACCGGTTCTTCAAAAACAACGAGCTTCCGGCACAGCACAACTGGCCGTCGGCCACGATGGCAATGCGGTCGCCCAGGATGTCAGCTTCGTCCATGAAGTGCGTCGTCAGCACGATCACGCGGTCGTCGCGGTTGCGCTGCAGCAGGTTCCACGTGAAGCGGCGCGAGTACGGGTCCATGCCCGAGGTCGGTTCATCCAGGAACACCAGCTTGCTGTCGCCGATGAACGCCAGCGCCACGCTCAGCTTACGCTTCTGGCCTCCGGACAAGTTCTTGGCCTGCACCTTGCGCTTCTCCACGAGTCCGACCTCGCGGATCATCTTGTCGGCTTCTTCTGCGAGCTTGTGCGGTGCCACGCCCTTCATCGTGCCGAACATGAGCAAGTGGTCCTCCACACTCAAATCGGCCAGAAGCACGTCGTGCTGTGGACAGATACCCATGATCTGGCGCAGCTCGTCAAAATCGGTGCGGATCGAGCGGCCGAAGAGCGTCGCGTCACCGCTCGTGGGCGTCGTGAGACCCGTGAGCATCGAGATTGCAGTGGTCTTGCCGGCGCCGTTGTGGCCCAGCAGTGCCGTGATGTGGCCTGAGTACATGGTGAGTGAGAGGTCGTCAACGGCGACGCGGATCGAGTCGTCGGTCACGTATTCCTTGCGGAGCTTGTGGATCTGGAGACATTTGCCGTGGCGCTCCTGTGAGACCAACGCCGCGGACGCTGGCTCGACCAGCGCCACGACGCTGATCTCATCCACTTCTTCGTCCTGAGCCTGCTCGAGGTCCACGAGAGTTTGCTTGGTCGACGGCGTCACCACACTCACATACGACGTTGACGACGCCGGGCTGGACGGGATCGAAGTCACAGCACTAGAAGACTTCGTCTCGGCAGGCGTCCAGTACGACTTCATGAACAGGAAGTTCCACGGCTTGGGCACGCCGTGTTCTTGCGGCATCACCTGATCGATGTACCACCCGAGCACGTACAAGATCACAGAGTCGAGCAGCAGCATGCCACACATCGCCAGTGCAGAGGGCACCTTGATCGGCGAGCGCTTGACTGCCATGTCGTACGTGAGGCCGGATCCCAACTGAGCACGACGCAGCATCTCGTCCACAGCGAGACCCAGCGCCGACGGCGGCGATAACGCAGCGGCGTACTTGGTCGCGTTGGAACTGGACTGCACGGCGAAGTACGGCAAGTACAGAACGATCCACACGAGCACGGACGCGATCGCAGCGGCGCGGGACTTGTTGAAAAACGGCGTGAGGAAGTAGCTGAAGGCCGTGATCGCCTGGCTGAAGAGGAAGAATAGCCACACGAGCACGACGTATGATGTCTGCGGCAGCACGTCGGCGTACTTGAGCATGGCCGCCATGCCAAATGACAGTGGCGTGGCGAAGACAGCGGTGGTGAGCACCCAGGAAAGCACGACCGCACGATCGGACAGCCCCATGATCTTCATGATCTCACGCAGGCGGGACTCCTTCTCGATCACCATCATGGCAGTCGTCCTCGACACGGAGCGGATGTACACGATGAGCAGGAACAACCCGATGACGGTCTGGCCGTTGGTGTAGAACGACCGCTTCGAATCGGACGGTGCGCCCAGCGTGCTTGCATCGTACATTTGGCTTTCGTCGAACTTGGTGCAAAAGTAGCCTGCAGGATTCACTGTTGTGGATGCGATGGCGTTTTGAATGATGCTTTCGTTGTACTCAAAGTAGCCACCACCGCCACCGAAGATCACGTCGAGATTCACGACCGCCACGAGACCGAGCGTGAGCAGCATGGGCAGCAGCACCTCCATGGCCATGGCGACTGGCTTGGCGCGCTTGATGCGCAGGTTCTTCCACACCAAGTTGCTCACCTGTCGCCACGACAGCAGCAGCGTCGTCCACTTGGAATTGCTGCTCGCCGAAGGGATCACTTCCGTCGCCACGGGGTCTTCCACGGTTGCATCGTCCTCACCAGGTGCCTGCGTTGGCTGCTTGGCTGTGCGGAAGAGGCAGCGACGCGTCGCGACCACGAGCGTCGTCACAACCACCACGAGCACGGCGAGCAGCACCCATAGAGACAAGGTAGACGCCGCCACGGACGTACACTGGTTCTTGTAGGAGAACATGTCCTCGATGATCTCTGTGTAGTTGCTGTAGGCCTGCGCCGACGCCGTCAACTGGCACTTGGACTGGATGACGTCGACTGCATCACAGCACGAGGACGAGAACGACTTGCTCGTACACGCCAGGCGACACACGCCAACGTCCACTTTGCCGTCGATGCCTAGAGACGCAGCGAGCAGCCGCAGCGTTTGCTCTTGCTGCTTCTCCTTGGCTGCCTCGCTACCGACGTAGTCGTATCCCATTCCGCTGCCGCTGCCGTCGCTGTTGCTGTAGCCACTAGGCCCGTTGTAGCGACCGCTGTAGTCGTTGTAGACTCGTTCGGCGGTCTCTGGAGTCTTGGGGATGTACTGCAGCAGCCCGGAGTTCATGACGCAGTACACGTACTTGGGATCGACGAGCAGCAACTGCGTCACAGCGCGCGAGAGCACCTGGATCGGGCTGCCTTGGCCCGACGAGGAATCGTCTGCGCCAACGTCGGAGTTCATGATCGCTGGCTGCACTTTCTCGCTCGATCAATCAGACAGCTAAAATCAATCAGAAGAGCTGGTCGATCAATCAATGGCTTGATCAAACCTCGCGTCGTCCGGGTGTACAGTACACTCGATCGATCAAGACGATTGATTGATGAAGAAGACGCGCGGCGCGCCGTTGTTGGATCGGAGGTAAATCAGCGAGTGATCGATGGCGCCACGCTATCGGCTGATGGCGACCGCCGCCGCGATACTGTACAGTACCTTGCACCCAGTGTCGTTGGTCGACAGTGGGATCCATCGTCGATAAGTTTGACACTCGCACCCACACCCAGTTCAGGCAATCGATAGAAACTGCAGATACTGGATGGCGCTGTACCCATCAGGTCTTCAAACACACTGGCTGCCAGCCTGGCGCGACTACAATGGTGGACAGCATGATGTGGATACATGGCGCAAGGGATCTTTGCCGACGAGCCTGCTCATTGTTGTGTACAGCACTCACCGTGCGACTCATCGGCTACGAATTGCATTGCAGGTGCTCGCCGCCAAGTCATCATGCTGCTCAGTGCCTTGGTTGGCGAAAATTTGTCGTTTGTGCCATGTGTCACTATAAAGAGGTGCGGGAATACAGCTGACCTGGAATTCTCGCCTGGAAAACCAAATCGATTCTGGAAGTCAATACAGTCGAAATTACAGCTCGTAAGAAGTCAATAACAATACAGGGTAGGTTGCCAAAAACAATTTGCTGTCCTCTTTCCCATGTTGCACCGTTATTTGGTAAAAGTCGCTGTATCTTTGAGGAGAACATGTGCATGATGAGGTGTGACGTGCAAGTGTGACGCAACAGAACACTCACACGGGGATAGGGCTTCCGATGGGTTGTTGAACTTGCAGACAGTGCGCCACACAAATGTGCCGTACCCAGCACAAAACCTGTATAAAAGCATACGTCCGATCCGTAGAGATCTTCTCTCGGTGGATCATCTGCCCTTGAGAAACTGTCAGACCAAATATTGAGAACTACTTTTCTTGTCTCATCCGCGTCACAGAAACGAGGGACTCGTCGCCACCAAAGGGCTTTCTCGGCTGAACTCAAAAAGCGGCCTTGAAGCGCATCCACTGAGGCCGGGCGACATCTGGTTTTGCCTGTGGGTTACACCAACCGTTCCGAAAAGGTCACCCCTCCTCGGAACCCACGTATCCTCGTTCTTTCAGTACATTTCTCCCATGCGGGCAAGTGATGATACCGTACCGTAAGTAAATCTCATGCTGCTGCCAATCCCCGCGTGGCGACCGGCGGTCCATATTCCCGACCTCGCCGCTCTCCGCGCCAAGCATCTCCACATCTCAACACAGGCGACCAGTGAACTGTACACTAGCTATCTCATGCCCCCATACTCACACGCTGACGAAGGCGTCGTGGCGCGCGTGCCAGCGCCCACCGACCGCCAGCACAAGAAACTCCGACGGTCCGAGTCGTCGTCGTCTTCCTTCAGCGAAGCTGACGACAACACTGCTCCTCCTACAAGTGCGTACGCCAAGATCGACCGATGGCGGCAACTGCGCGCCATGGTGCACTTGCTGACGGGTCTCAGCGACGCCGCTGACGGTCTGCAAGCCGCCCGACGGCGGCCGCGCGGCAGTCACATGCTGCTGCTGCACCACGACTTCTGGCTCGAGGCGCTGGACTCGAACCACCGCTACGGCTTCCATCTGCGCGCCTTCCACCGCGCGTGGCAACACGACATGGCAACAAGTACGGAGTCAAGTCCCGACCAGCGGAATCGCTCGTTCTTCTACTGGCTCGACCATGGCCGCGGCAGCACATTGACACTGCCCGAGTGTGACCGTGACGCGCTCAACGCCACGCGTGTCCAGTACTGCTCGCCGCAGCAGCGCACGCAGTACCAGATCGAGTTCAGTGCCAGCCACGAGCTGCAGTTTGTTGACTCGCACGCGCCCGTGCAAACTGACAACCTGAGTAAATGGATCTTCGTGCTGTCCCAAGACGACACGCTGTACATTGCTCGCAAGCGGAAAGGCTGCTTCCACCACTCGAGCTTCCTCGCTGGCGTGCCCATCACGGCCGCCGGCAAGATCTACGTGATGCAGGGCCAGATCCGAGCCATTGAGCCGCACAGCGGCCACTTCAAACCCAAGCTCAGCAGTCTGCTGGCACTGTGTCGCGTGCTCCACCATCACCAAGTGGATACCCACGCCGTCCAGTTCATCAAGCCCAAGAAATGGAACGACCCGTGGCCGTTTGCCGAGACCATGGACCCGTCCGAGTTAGAAGATAGAATCGACCACGGCTTCGTCTCCGACTCAGAGGAGTCCTAGACAACAACAAGTAGCATAGTACATCAGTTAGTTAGTTCAGTAGTCGTAGCACTACGATGCACCGAGTCCTCGAAGTATCAGGCTCTGTCCGTCGACAGGTTATTATGTTAAATCCTAGTTTTCATATCACTTTCCCCTACCTAACACTATCACTATCACTAATCGCCATCTCCTACTCCTCCGCGTCGTCTTCTTGCACCATGAGATCCTTCACACCGCGGCGGTTGAGTCGCTGGTGGCGCTGCATGAGCATCAGTCTTCGCCTGTCGCGGCTCGTGTGGTCAAACGAGTTCTGGTCAAACACTTCCTGGCGCACTTCGTTCTGGAGGCAGTGCAGGATCTCCGTCATCTTCGGTCGGCGTTTCGGGTCGGCGTCCAGGCAGCGCATGATCAAATCACGTCGACAAGGCGAGCAGCTCGACGGGATCGTCGGCCGCAACACACCACGCGAAACTTGCATCATGATGTCGATCGTACTGATCTCCGTGAGATCGTGGTACGGATCCTTCCGCGTCTCGAGCTCGATCAACACGATACCAAAGCTGTAGCAGTCGACTTGCGTGTCGTACTTCTCCTCTCGTAGGATCTCTGGAGCCAGCCAGTACGGCGTGCCCACAATCGTACTGAAGAGACCACCGCCAATGATCTGACGCTTGGACTCCCCAAAGTCGGAGACTTTGCATGAATACGTCGTCGTACACAGCAAGTTCGAAGACTTGAGATCACGGTGGACGAGCGGAGGATCACAGTTGTGAAGATACGACACGCCCAACGCCACGTCCGTCGCGATCTTCAACAGCGGATCACTCCAGCTCAACGCGATGCTGCTGCGGAGCAACGAGAACACGTCGCCCTTCTCAAGATACTCCATCACGATGCCCACGTTGGCAAGGTTGTCGTACGTCGCTCCAATGAACAGCACAATGTTCGGATGCCGCAGCATCGCCTGCAGCTGCACCTTCACCTTAAAGTCCTTGAGCCCTTCGGGTGTGCAGCTCGAAAGCGCCAGACGCTTGAGCACAACCTGCGTACCATGGTAGTCAGCGAGAAGGATGTCGCCATGAGGTGTCTTCGCGATCACATCCTTGAGCTCCAACTCGACAAACGGGATCGACACTTTCTTCAGCACGCGCGTGTCGCTGGCGTTCATGAGCTCCTCCTCCATCATCTCCTTCTCATCGCGTGGCAAATTGCGGTTCTCGAGGCCCATGCGCTTCACCGACAAGTCGAGTTTCAGCGACGTGTTCATGCGTTCAGCACGGACTTTTGATGCGAACGCGATGCGGCTCGCGCGATCTTCCGAGTAGGTCGCGATGAGCGTCAGTGCTGTTGGAAGCAACGCCGCTAGTAGCAGGAAGATCGTGAGGCCCTTGGTGTGCTGAGTCCGTGAGTTGAGCGAGAACGGCGGACCGAGGATGCGCATGAGAAACGTCGTCAACCAGAGAGCCGCCGAGTTCACCAGTACGTGCGGGAAGTCGAGCTTGAGTGCGAAAGACACGATGCCTGTCACGGCCGCGATCAGCGCGAGCAGCGCCATGATGATGGTGCTGATGACCTTGGCCTGGTACACGAGGATCCAGTACTGGAGACTCATGAAGTCCCTCTTCTTGTGGTTCTCAGAGAATAAACTCTCGGCGTACCACAGCTCCGGCATCTCGACCTTCTTTCCACAGCTCGTTTCACCGGCGTTGATCATGGCCTGGCGCTTCGCACGAACTGCAAACAGCAAGTGGTTCATGTAGACGTCGAGGCCGACGGCCCAGAGCAGCAGGATGAGCACTGCGATGGATTTCCACGTGCGTCGGAAGTAATACACCACGATCCGAAGCCGCATGGTCTTTTCCAGGAACTTGAGCGGGAACAAGCCGTACAGCAACGCGAAGGGCACGTACCCCCACAGCAGCGCGTCGAGGCCGCGGACCATTTTGGGCATGACGTACGTCACGCAGTCATCTCTCGAGCCAGTGATGTTGTATGTGCGTGGGAAGATCTCGTGGCCGACGCAAACTGTCTGGAGCTGGAGGAACAACAGATACCCGAGACCTTGGAACGCCACCAGGAACAGCAGCATGCGTCTCGCGACCGCGAGATCGCCCATCGACGAGTAGAGCTGGTACGACTCCTCGAGTCGCTCGTCACGGAACCGGTTCGAGTACCAGATGAGATCCCTCCGTGGATCGATACGTGCAAAGCACCGCTGCTGCGTCGTGTCGGTTAATAACGCGGTCGTGCTCGACAACGAGCTCGCCATGGACGACCGAACATCGCCTTCTCGCGTCGCGCTGGATCGGTAGTGTGACGACGTGAGTGCATACGAGGACGAGCCGCGGCTCATAGACTCGCGCTCCAGATCTTCTTCTCGCTCTTCTTCCACTCGACTGGGTAAACTGACCGTGGAGATACCGCCAAACATGACCATCCTCCGTCTCGCGATCGGCGCGCGCAGGCCGCTGGTCATACGGAAGCCTGCGGCAGGCGGCGGCCGCGTCGGTGTCTCCACTTTCCTGAACGGCTCTTCGTCCACGACGGTCTTGGTCGTCTCGACACTGTGTACGGTGGCAGTCTCTTCTTCGTCGCTACTCGAGTCCTCGCGAATCTGGATGCGGCGTTCCGACGGCACAGACCGCAGTAGCCGCCCACGCGGCGCATGCGCTGCCGCCTGTCTCTCCATACTCGTGTTCTGCATGTTTACAGAGCTCATATCCCCATGCGTTCGCTTGTACGCGTGTAGCTAGTCGTCGCGTAGAGGCTCTGATGATTCTTTCGCTTCCTTCCTTCGTTCCCCACCGGTGGCGTGGCGGTCGACGAAAAAGCCCGCAGGAAAGAATCGGAGGGAGATGAGACCGACACAACACACAAGACGAGCAGCTCTTCATCACTCGAATAGAGCGCCCTCACTTTTTGATGCAAAAACCACGGAAAGATGGGTGGTTTTTGAAAGGAATGATGGCACATCAATCGGTAAATTACGCAAGTGGGTGCAAGAAAGCCAGGCCAGCTCAAGGAGTTAAGAACCTGTACCGTGTGCTTGGTACAGATCAGCAAGACCTTCATTCTGGGAATTTTGTACAGTTTTGTAGGTACAGTGTACCAGTGTACCACTTGTGCATCATCTGCCCATCTGGGTCTCCCCCTCAGCCAACGTCGACAGCAGACGTGGGTGGGTGGATCAATCACCCGCAAGCAGCGCTGGACAAGTCAAGGAGGAGCCCAAGCAGCATCGTCACCGTCGGCACGAACGCGACTCCCTCGTCCTCCCCACACAGTACACGTTCATACGCACGCCTGCTACGCGCCTCGACGCGTCTTCTGCCGCTTCTCCGGTCTCTCAATCCTGCTCCTGGCATCCACAACAAGCAACGGAGCTGCTCGCGTTCGAAGAGCTCATTTTCGAAGCATCAAATACGAGTGTTGGTCTCACCTACCTACGCTCCACTGCACGACGAATTCCACCGCGACGGCCCAACGTCTAGCATCACTGACCACATTGCTTCCTCTGTGAGTGAGGGTCTCTAGTTGTATCAAGCGACCGAGAGATAGAGAGAGAGATAGAACGATGTCGGGCACCACGCGGCCCATTCCCATCAGCCACGGCCGCCGCTCGCAGCGCGGCTCCCCGACTGGCCCCATCGACGCAGGCGCAGCAGACGCAGACGCGAATGGGATGATCTCGCAGTCGTGTCCCGTGAACGGCCACGGCGCAGCAGCCGCATACTACCGCCCACCACGCGCGCCAGTGATGGGATCGCTGCCAGAGCCAAGCTTCATGCTGGGCGGAGCGCTTGACGAGATGCCCGAGCTCGTGCTGCCGCCGCCAGCGCAACAGGAAGGCGTGGTCGGATCGGCTCCAGGTCGACGTGAAGCATCAGTCGTCCAAGTGGCGAGCTCGTGTCCCGTTGATATCGGCTTTTTCCGGCCAGGTCCAGCATCACAACAGAACTCGTGGTGCGTTTTTGTGATGTTTGATGGTTGCTTTCTGATGTGATGTCGGGCTCTGATGATTGATTTTTATGGATGTGCGATTGATTTTCGATTGGATTGATTGATTGATGTAGGACTCCATCACCACGTGCATCGGATGAGTTTGATTTATCCAAGTCGCCTGCCCTCGCGGTCATGTCGGCCATGCGCCAAAGCCGACGCCCGAGCTTCGACCAGCGTCGTGGGTCGAATGGCGACAGCTTTTCACAGTCACAGGAACGGTATCACGACAACCACGCGCGGTCGTTCGGTATTGCCGGCTCCAGAAGAATATCGGATCCTCCGTACCGTCCGCCAGCGTCCAACTCGTTCGTCAACTCCAGCTCGTATTTCTTTGGCGAAGACCGAATGGAACGCGAGATCCAGTCGCAGGAGTTTGCGATGGAGAACCTGTCGCTGGACGGCACGCCGTCGTCGTCGTCCGCTGAGTCAGCGGCTTCGAATGACCCAAACGCGCCTGGCTTGCCACCGAGAAGACCGGAACGCCGTGGCTCGTACGACGGCGGTATCTTCCATTTTGAAGACCAGTGAGAGAACCACCCACGAACTCGAATACCCACCACAACAAATGAAGATCTTTGAAGAAATCTACCCACGTCGGGCACAAGAAGCAAGGTCCAGAGCCGCACCAGTGGGGTCGTGCAGGTGGGAGGAGCTGCTTTGTGCCTTAATTTATTATCGTTGTCTGTTTGCATTGGCTGCGCCAACGTTTTCGCTTGTGAGCTCCGCTACTACGTGGCAAGTTTACCTTGCCGTCGGGCAGCAATGGAGCGGCTGGTCAGGTTTGATGCTGTCATGGTCTGCTGTAGTTCAGCGTTGGCTTCGTGACAAGCCGTATCTTCCATCAGATTCTTTTCTGGTGAGATTCAAAGGGGTCTTCAACTTGAAGTCGCGATCGGTTTCATCCGCCTTTGGGGTCCACGTAGAACATGGAATCCTTGCTCACGCTGCGCTGCGCCTGCTTAAGTGGCGAGTCCACTAGCGCCTTTCCCTGGTTCTCCAGTCGATGCAGTTGGCGGTGCTGTTCATCAAACACACGCGCGAGATGTTCTCCATGGTGGAGAGCCTTGGAGGCGATCCGCAGGTTGTCGTGTTGAAGCGTCACCACGTCTTGGTGCCGTGCGTAGTCGTCAATTCGACTGATGTGTGCAAGCAGCACAGTCGCCTTGGCTTGAGCTCGCTGGGCCTTACGACGCTTGTCATTTGCGAACCCAAGAGGGTCAAAACCACCCTCAAGCTCGTACCGCGAAGGGCTTTGGCGCTCAAAACCCAGTGGCTCGAGTCGAGATGACGGCGAGTGCATGGGCGAGTTGCCGACGATCACACTTGGTTCGCTGTTGGTGACCATTGAAGCTGAAGGCTTCACTGGTGAAAGCCGAAGCGGAGACTTGGACGGCGACCCGCCGCCAAGGATGGAAGCCACCTCGTTGCTCTGTTGGATGAGACTCGCAGCGTGCTGGTGGATCTTCTCCAAGTAAGTTTGATGGCGGTAGATCACGTCGTGCTCTTCCTGGGTCGGCTCGTTGGCTTCAGTGAAGTGAAGATGCTTGACGAATGTCTTGTAGTGGATGAGCTCCTGGGCAGGATCATACCGACGCAACAGCGTTTGGATCTGATGCTCCGAGAGCCCTACAGATCCCATCGATGGTCAGTTACTGTTCTGTCAACCGACGATCAGTGGATTCGCTTACCTATGTGACTTTGTTGAAGGGCGTTGAGGATACTGGAGCGTGGTAGGAACCCCGTGTCTCGGTGGTCCTGCTGCTTGAGTGCAGAGAGAACCACGGAGGACTTGGAGCCAGCTCCGATGGGGCTTCGGTACCACAGCTCGTCCTTGAAAGACTTGCGGTCATGCTGGATCGGACAAACCACAGACAGTGAGCTTCCAGCCAACCATACACGAAGAAGCAGGGGCTCACCTGTATGGCTTCAATATTAGCAGCCAGCTGAGCCTACGGACATCAAGAGAATACTGTAAGCCAGGGTGCTGCGACCACGGAAAGACTGACAAGTACCTCAATGTTGTCACCGTGCTGGACAAGCGGATGCCGGTCGGCGCCTGAATCGTGAGGCAATGGCTGCAAGTCCAGTCGCCACTTGGCTCTCGGCTGCCGCTTCCGTGATCCTACTACTGGAGCCTTCAGAAGTGACGCTGTGGGGCTATGAGAGCCCATGGGGGCAAGCGGATCACCATGCAAGCGGCTTGGCGACAGGGAATCATGCTTGTGAGGAGGAGACAGATTGGTCTGTCCGACGTATCCTCGCCGTTGGTGGCGACCCATTCTGCGCAGCGTCTCCACGGGTCACCCTTGTAAGCCGCATACACGCAGCCTTCACTGTCGTGGCTGTTTCCCCGTTCATACGTCTACCAGCATAAGATACTGAGGTCAATTGAGAACTCCTCGCCACAATTAGAATCACAGACTTGCAGTTCGGCTGCAGGAATGCGACCACACACACTAAGGGGCCAAGTCCATGTGCCAAGACCGTAAACGCCGTTCGGCGATGGCTTCCATACAATAACTTTCTATCATTCATTCATTCGTTCGGTCCTAGCGGTCAAGGCATCATCTGTGAATGCACTCGCGCACTAGTTCTTCTTCTGTCGTCGGTTAAACGCCTTGAGCTCCTTGCGGTACGCGTCGGCGATGGACGACGACACCTTGCGCAGGTCCGTGATGCCCGCGCGCAGCGTGTCGTCGCTCGGCACACCCGGACGCGTCTGCAGGCGGATGTGCATCTTGGGCTCCGACGGGTGCGGGATCGTGTAGCCGCAAAAGTCCACGTCAGGGCTGTTTATTAAGCAAGCGAAGACACAGAGTCAGTATCTAGCGACACGTAGGCATCATGTAGACCGCGCCATTGACGCGAGGGGTTCCGATAGAAAGCGAGACTTACTTTCGCATGAGCACGTGACGCAGCGCGTTGCCGACCGTGTGGTCTTCCTCGTGGAAGACGTAGGTCTTGGAGTAGTCCGAGGACGCCGAGTGCACGTCGAGCTTCTTCACGGCAGCCATCTTGTATACGGTGTGGTAGTGGTGGACGGTGGATGCGTGGAGGCGGAGGAGAGAGGCAGAGAGATCGCTCAGCGAAGGTGTCCAATGTCCAATGTCCAATGTGGCTTTTCGCTTCTTGGGCTGACGATTGGTGCCAATGCGGAGACTATTCCGTATTATGATTGGCTGAAATATGCCACCCATTTCAACCAATGAAACAATTCCTATGTTTCATAATCGGCCAATTTTGCATTACACGATGCACCGTCACTTCCATGTTTGCAAAAGCCGATGCTTTCTTCCGTGCCGTCCTTCAGGCTCCAAGGCTGAAGGCGTCGAAGTGACGTTGTTCGAAAAGGAAGCAGGCTCGCCATCCGAGCAGCTCATCTCCGGAAAGGGCGCCATGCCGACGCTCGCTACGGCGGCTGCACGCGACGCCAGTGCACGGGACCGCGACCATGCGAAGCGCAGTGTTGCACAGCCCCTGCCTGCCAAAAACGCGGCCAATCCACGTACAGGCGGCGCCACGGTGTCGTCACTTTTCAATCCATTCCAGTCGTTGGCCGTGGACGGCGCGGCTCTCGGCGGCGCGACGGACGAGCCGCTGGCCCAGCGGCTACTGCGCATGATCAGCGCAGACGACTCGGACGACAGCTCTGTCTCGCAGGGCTCGCAGCAGCGCCGTCCTCAGCATCAACAGCATCAGCAGAAACATCAATCAAACAATAATCAAACGACGGCGTCGGCGGTGGACGAAAACGACATCCTCGAGTGGGAAAACCCGTCGTACATTGTGAAGGACCTGGACACAGGCGAGTCGTACCACGTGGAGGAGATCGACCAGCAGTTCAACCTCGTGACGCTCGACAAGGTCGCGCAGCACCACGGCAGCAAGTACGTCCTCTCTGTGTGAAACCGTGTATTGTATTTTGTATGGGCTTCTAATACTGTTGCTGGTGTTGTAGGGACGCCGCAGAGGGCAGTATCGCGACGACAGATACAGCGGCGAGTGTCGTGGCTGCGAGTAACAATGCCAACGAGCCGCCGACGTCGTCGTACTTGTTAGCGCTGTACACGGCCGACGAGACAGCGGACATCGAGTTCGAGGACGACAACGACGAGCTCTCGCGGACGCGCAGCGTCAGCTTCTCCATCTCCAGTGAAGATATGGTGGACCCCATGCGCTGCCGGTTCGCAGGATGCACTGTGATGCACCAGCGAGGCTCTGGGTTCTGTCCCGACCACGAGATCATTGCCAAAGAGGTACGTTTCGATGCCGCCTTTCTCACTGATGTACACGGTCTCAGTTAATGCTCACGTTATGTCGTTTTTGTTATGGTATTATAGGAAGAAGACTCGCGAGCACAGGCTCTGTATCTGATCCCCATGGGTGCGCGTGCCGAGTTTGTCAAGATTTCCAACCACGCGTTCGTGTACGACTCGTCCAGTCGTCTGTACACTGTGTACGTGATCGAGATGCGGTGTGCCCAGTCCGGCGCGAGCTGGAATATCTACCGTCGCTACCAAGAATTCAAGGTGCTGAACGATACGCTGCGTCCGCTTGGTGTGCGTGTGCCGTTGCTGCCGCCCAAGAAGCTGATCGGATCGTTTGAAGCCGAGTTCATCGCGAAACGACAGGGCGAGTTGTCCGAGTGGCTGCGCTCGCTGCTGGACTATGACCGCGTGGATGAATCCGCCAAGAACCCACACTTGGTCGATGAAGTCCGCAAGTTCCTCACAGCCAAGGCCGACCAGCCACCGTTTCTGCTGGACAGACTGCCGCTGAAACGGTCATTGTTCTTCGGTGCGTCGCTGACGGACGACAACGAAGAGCTGAGCAACAACAACAAGCGCACGACGCTGCAAGACTTCAAGATGATCCAGGTGATCGGCCGTGGGTCGTTCGGCAAGGTCGTGCTCGTGGGCCACAAGGAGACCAAAAAGCTGTTCGCGATGAAGATCCTGTCCAAGGAAAACATTGTCAAGCGCAAGCAAGTCGAGCACACGCGCACGGAGCGCCGCGTACTGGGCTACACGAACCACCCGTTCATCGTGGGTCTGCACTTTGCCTTCCAGACTCCACAGCGGCTGTACTTTGTGCTGGACTACTGTCCCGGAGGCGAGTTGTTCTACCATCTCTCACGCATGAAGAAGCTTCCAGAGCACATGGCGTGCTTTTACGCCGCTGAGATCACTCTCGCACTCGAGCACTTGCACAGCCTGGGCGTCGTGTACCGAGACTTGAAGCCCGAGAATATTCTGCTCACGAAAGACGGCCACATCAAACTGGCAGACTTTGGCCTGGCCAAGGAAGGCATCCGCGACGGCGTGAACGGAACCAACTCGCTGTGTGGCACGCCCGAGTATCTTCCGCCTGAGATCCTGGATCGCGTGGGCCATGGCACTGCCGTCGACTGGTGGAACCTGGGTATGGTCCTGTACGAGATGCTTACGGGTCTGCCGCCGTGGTACACAAACGACCGCAAGAAGCTGTTTGAACGCCTCCGCTCAGCTCGTCTCCACTTCCCACCGTACGTCTCACGCCGTGCCGAAGCCCTGATCCGGCAGCTTCTGAACCGCAATCCGTCCGAACGACTCGGCTCGAAGGGTGCTCACCAGGTCAAGGGCCACTTGTTCTTCGAGAACATTGACTGGAATCGACTGATGAAGAAGAAAGTGTCGCCGCCATTCCGTCCGTGCCACACTGCGATGAACGATGGCGAGGCGCCGCTCAACTTTGAGGCCGAGTTCACGCGGCTGCCTCTGCCGAGTGCCGAAGGCCACGATGGGATCCATGGCCACGGAGGGACGACTCGGTACGGCCGCTCGGACTCGGACACGTTCCACGGGTTCACGTATGAGAACCCGAGCCTGTTCGATGCCGCAGAGGAATCCTAATCGTCTTGGCGTGCGTGATGGATGGTCTCGCGTCGAGTCACAGTAGTCAGTCGTTCATGCGGAATTGATTCTAATATTTGATCTAATAGTTTCGTTTGCTAGTGTTTTGGATCACACGGCGTCATCGATACGCTTGTAGGGGTGGTCGATCTGGTCGACGTCTACTGCCGTCACGTCCACTGCGGTTTCCGCAGGCTTGGACTTCATGTGCGTATGTGAGACCGTCGCTGTCGTGGCCTCAAAGTCTCGGATCTCGTCGTAGAACTCGGTCTCCGCATCACCTGCAGGCTTGGCATCCGTCACGGCCGCGTCAGTTGCCTTGGGCGACTCATCGGCACCGGCCAAGTCCCTTTCGCCGTCCACTTCGATGATGATTTGCTGGCTTTCGTCCACAGGCGTGTAGCCCAAGCAGTGGCTCAGGTGGCGGATGTTGCGGTCGTAGTGGTGGACCATGTGGTCCTGCATCGCACGCGACGTCGTCCAAATGCGGCGGAAGTAGGCGGCCTCACGCAGCGTGTAAGTGAGCTCCTGCTCGCCCAGCAGCATCGTGCAGCTGCACGCGCGAGCCTTGTTTACAGTCATGATGTGGATGATCTCGCCTGGCACATCGACCTCCTTGAGGTCTTCGACGTCGGCCGTCTTGAGGAAATCCATGCCCAGCAGACCCGTGTGCGTGTTGGTGAACGATCGTTCTTCACGCGGCATTTCTGGACGCGCAGTGTCGTCGCTGGAGGTTTCATTGTCGACTGGAGACCCTGGTGTCGGCGTGGTGGCGCCTGTGGCATCCACACTCATCTCTGCGATGTGCTGCGTCTTGTGCACTGGAACGTTCTTCTTGCTCTTGCCGTATCGTACCTTGTACAGCTTCTCCTGCGCCACGGCGTTGAAGTGGTTCACCATCTCATCGCGAAGACGCGTGACGTTGGCGATCGACAGACGCGGCACCACGTCGTCGCCGTACACTGCCGACGTCATGAACGACTTGGTGTAGTCGGCCGTCACGGCATCAAACATCATCGGCGGCGCGTACAAGTACGCGTGAGTGTTTGGGAAAAACTTCTTCAGCAGCAGACACAGGATCGAGCCAACGCCAGCGCCCATGGAGTGGCCGCAGACCACGATGGTCCACGGGTCCGTGCTGTCAGCGACGCAGTGTTCCATCGCAAAGTCCCAAAAGAGCCCCTTGCGCGTGCCTTCCTGGAGATCTCCAAACAGCGAGCGCGCCGTACGCAGCATACCGTAGTGGGTCGACGTACGGTCCGCGTCAGGCACGTCCTCCGGCAGCTCGTCGGCGTTCATGTTGACGATGTGGGCGAGTCCGTCGGTCACGAAGTCGTAGAAACTGAAGCTGCCGCGCACGCTGATGATGAGCTGGCGGCGACGCGTGTCCTTGACGATCGAGTACGGCGCCGAAAACACGAAGTTGTAGCAGTTGAGGTACACCAGCGAGCTGTGGTCCAGCCCCGTGTAGTTGAGGAACGACGCGCGGTTGCTGGTGACGACGTTGTCGTTGTCGATCACTTGGCCCTCCGTCTTCTTCGAAAAGAAGCAGTTGAACACCTTGAACCACTTGAGCGGCGTGTACCACATGTACATCGGCCAGCCGTACATGCCGACTGCGAGGCGTCCGTAGTACGCCAAGTCCCGCAGCTTGAGCTCTTCAATGCCTTGAGGGTACTTGCGTACGGCCAGTCTCTCAGCTTCTTCGTTATCCTCTCGCTCTTGCTTCTGGGCCTTGGACACGAGTCCAAGACAGAACATCAGATCGTTGAACTGGAGACCTTCGTACTTTGCGGTCTTGTACCGCACGACAAAGAACTTGCCGAGCATCTTGCCGAGACTTTCGAAGATGTCTTCGTCCGTGGCGTGGGACCGCGTGGACGTGCACGTGAACATGCGGAACATGTTCATACAGCGACGCTGCCAGCGCTTCTCGGCCTCGACGATGTCGTCGCTCGTGTGGACGCCGCACAAGTATGATGTGCAGCTGAACAGTGCGACGACCACCACGGAAAACACAAAATCAAAGTGCTGGAAGTACGTGACGTTGTCGGCGGCGTCCTGCATCGAGTCCGAGTCATTTGCACAGTCCGAGGTGTCTGCAGGGTACGCGCCTTCGCCGTAGATCGCCCACACGAGGTTGGCCACGTACAGCAGCAGTAGAGTCAAGATAATGCCATTCTGGTGACGTTACATCAATCAGTCGATTCTGTTAGCGAACATCAATCAAACCAAAATGAAGTGATACACAACATCAAACACATACCTCGGGTCGGTGGACGCGGTAGACTGTGGAGCAGAGCGTGACGCCACTGCTCAGCACGAGGAGCACGCCGGCCACGACGTGGAGGACGAAGGATGTGTCGAACCAGTGGAACAGGTCGAGCACGCGTTTGCATTCATGGAAGCCCGCCGGGCGATTGATGGCGCCGTATGCGATGTAGATCGGTAATTGATGGAGCACCAGCAGTAGCAGGAACGGCGTCAGATACGCGCGCGGGTTCATGACCACTCGCTTGACGCTGTAGCCCATGGTGCTTTGTGTAGTCGTGAGTGTGCGGGAGGTGTGCGATTGTCGTCTGGGATCGAGGGTTTTAGTCGGAGAAGTAGCGCGGTGGCGCGACGGTCGCTACCTTGTCCATGCGGTGTTTGATTGATGGACGAGAAGATCAATGGGATTGTGCCGCACGTGGGACAACGCCACCCACGAAGACAGCGGCCCGTGAATTCATGGGCGAAGATGCCAAGATGACGGTGAGGAGTCAGACCGGGCGTGTTTCTGTCAAGCGATTTACGGACCGCAAACGTCGGAAGCTCCACTAAGTGCGTAAACATGCGGAGAGCTACCATCTTAAATAAGTGGATGGTAACCGCTTACAAGCAGACAAATCATAGGCACATAGAACGTGGATCACTGATATAGGAGTGATGTTGGGTGTCTCAACGTGAGTTCTGTTGGAGTTGGGGGAGACGGAATGATGATGCCTTTGTTTCGTCGTCAGATGCCGATGCAATCGGGCATCGATGGATTGATTTGATGAAGATCGGCTTGGCATGCGATGGTGGTCGCAAGTTGCAACTGATGCCTCACAGTGAGAAAAATCAACAGACAAACGCTGGCGACACGCCTGGAAGAGGCGTCGTACCGTAAAAGACGACGACGATCCATGCGAAGAAGCGTTGCTGCAGTGCAAAGCCCTCGGGATCCCAGGTGAATCTGCAACTGTATGGATGACCTCCGATCCATACACGTGGATGCATGTGGGTTTTGGCTGTGAAGCCAAGAAAGATATCACGCTGCGTTTGATGGAACATTAGAAATCATGCGATCGATCGATGGATGGATCCATCGATGGCTGTCTGATGGGTGCACAATCATTCACTTCGTCATTGATATTATTTTTCAATTCTTTAGATTATGGTCTCCGCTACTGCATCAGCCGAGGAATGATGAACGTCGAAGTGAGCTCGACCGATGGAACGAGCGCACAGACTGCAGGCTGCTGGGCTCCAACTGGTAGTCTCCTTGGTGTCCTCCCCCCAGGTCGTCGTACTGGCCGTTGGTGATCAGTCGCTCTTCATCCTGCTGAGCAGCCATGTTGTTGAAAATGTGCTCGAGCGACGTGTCGCTGACGCTGTACTCACTCACGAAGAGCCGAACCTTGGACTCTTCCAGCAGACGGAAGATCTGGTACGGACGCAGCGACTGCTTGGGCACTTGGAAGCGGAAGTGGTCGCTCTGCTGCTCCACGAGCTGGTTGCCAGGGAACTCGCGGCCGAAAAACTGCATCAGAGCACGGCTCATGTCTTCCGAGCACCACCAGTTGCAGAACGCGTCAATGGGGATGTGTCCGCTCGCGACCAGCACTGCCTGCATGACCCACGCGTTGCCTTCGTTGTTGAGGATCGCACGGCCACGGCCATCGTTGCCCAACGCCGCACTCAGGCGAACGATGTTATCACTGTTGATGGCCGTCGAGTCGGACCCGACGATTGAGACGACTTGCTCTCGCAGACGCTGCACGACGTGGGCCGGCGGGTCGCTGAGCTTGACTTCCACAGTGTAGCCCTTGCCGAACTTTTGCTTCAAGTGGCCGACAGTGCCGAGGCACTTGAGCTTGCCACTCACGAGGATACCCACACGAGTCGCCAACGCCTCACACTCCTCCATACTGTGGGTCGTCAGCACCACACTCGACTCCTTCTCGGCACATACGCTGGCGATCACGTCCCACATCTTACGACGTGAGCTTGGGTCCACACCAGTCGACGGTTCGTCCAGGAAGATGATGCGAGGCGCTCCCATCAACGCGATTGCCGTC
>JAADXB010000123.1:0-23655 GCA_023337495.1 Pythium diclinum | reverse complement strand
TGTTGGATGTGTTGGTGTTGGTAGCTCTTCGCAGGTGTTGGCGAAAAAGGATATGAGGACTCGGTCGGAGTTTGTTGGCGGAACAACAAAACCCAACAATTTGGCCGACCAACAACACACCAGCAGACGTTGGATCTTTGTTCTGGAGCAGAGGAAGGAAAGGAAACGGATCCTGGAGAGTAAGATGAGATGAGACCCGTGGGTAGCACCGCATTAAAAACCCATATTTTGACAGGTCGACCCATTTTGAGGCCCACGCAAAATTCTTGTGGCGGGTCGTGATTCGCGCCAAAATGGTCAGAGGTGGGATGATGACAAGACCCACCCGTTTTTGTCTCCAACTTCAAACGCGCAAACACTCACCAAGTCGAAGATTGGCCAATCTGTTCTCCACACGCTGGAGAAATGGCTCGCGTTGTGCCTTCACATCTCGGAGTGGATGGTGGAGAGAGCGCCAACAGAGCCAGAGAGTGAAATCCATGCGACGAGCGCACGCTCTCTTGTGCTCATCCACCGACAGAACAGAACCACGGGGCTGAGATCTGCGATCACCGTTCTCGACGAGCCATGGTGATCACCACTTGGGCTTCACAAGAATGTTCTGCGGTGTGGCGTGCCGAAGACGAGAACAGAATCGGGGTGGTGGTTCCATGCGACATGTGACGGCATTCCAACGTTGGATAGATTCAACATGAGGACGAATGGCTTGGATTCCAACAAAAAGATACGGATGGGATGTGGAATGACGTGTGTGTATTCGATTCCTGGGGGGTGACTGGTGCTCCCGGTGGTCTTGCGCACACTGCGAGTTCTACTCACATGAGCTGCGTGAGAACCCTGCTGAGCTACATGCGCTTACTGAGGCACGCCGTTGAAGTAGATGATCGCACGGATGCACTGCAGAGATGACACGGACAACAAGCAACGTCAGAGGTCAGTCAACTCGAATACGGCGGCATACATGAAGCAACCAAGCAAGAACTAACATCGCCGTGGTGCATGGCCTTGAACGCGTCGTTGATCTGGGCCAGATCGAACTTGTGCGTGATGAACTCATCGACCTTGAGCTCCTTCTTGAGGTACATGTCGACAAGCGCCGGCACGCCATCGCGGCTCTTGTAGCCACCGAACGCGCTACCAGCCCAGCGACGGCCAGTCACGAGCTGGAATGGACGCGTGGCGATCTCGACGCCCGACGCAGCGACGCCGATGATGCACGACTGGCCCCAGCCCTTGTGGCAGCACTCAATCGCGGCACGCATGGTCGAGGCAAGACCGATGCACTCGAAGGTGTAGTCGAGGCCACCGAAGCCCTCCTCCTCGGTCATGTCGATCAGCACCTGCTGGATCGGCGTGTCCTTGTGGTCAAGCGGGTTGACGCACTCGGTGGCGCCGAACTCGGCGGCGATCGAGAACTTCTTTGGGTTGATATCCACACCAATGATGCGGCGAGCACCAGCGGCCTTGGCGCCCATGATGGCGGCAAGACCGACGGCGCCGAGACCGAACACGGCGACCGTCGATCCCTTCTCCACCTTCATGGTGTTCATGACGGCGCCGAAGCCAGTCGAAATGCCACAGCCCAACAGGCAGACCTTGTCGAGTGGGGCCGACTCGGCCACCTTGGCGACCGAGATCTCAGGAAGCACCGTGTACTCCGAGAAGGTGGACGTGCCCATGAAGTGGAACAGCGTCTACAACAAGAGAAGGACACGTGATGAGGATGCGTTCCCGGGAAACAGTACGTACGGGCTTCCCCGCCGTCGGAAAAGAGTCGAAAGTGTACCCACCTCGCCGTTGCGCTTGCACGTGAAACGCGACGTGCCGTCCGGCATCACGCCCTTTCCTTGAGTCGAGCGGATGATCGAGCAAAGGTTGGTCTTCGACGACTTGCTGTAGTCGTTTACAACATCAAGATTCATCGCGTGAGTCATCACGACGCAGTCATCACCGAGTCGTCAACAAACCAAAAGAGAGACTCACCAGAACTTGCACTTGCGGCACTGCGGCGTGTAGCACGGCACGACGTGGTCACCGACCTTGAGGCTGGTCACCTTTGGGCCGACGCTCTCCACGATACCGGCACCTTCGTGTCCCATGATGACCGGGAACACTCCCTCAGGGTCAGCGCCCGAGCGCGTGTACTCGTCCGTGTGGCACACGCCCGTGGCGATGATCTTGATGCGCACCTCGCCCTCGCGTGGCGGCGCGACGATCACATCCTCCACCACGAAGTCCTCCTTGGCGTTCCAGCAGACCGCAGCCTTGCACGTAATTGGTTCCGGGGCGCTCATGTTGTTTGTTCTTGTTGGTCTCTTAGTCGGTCGGAGCAAAATGAGATCTTGAGTGTTCCCCTCCGAGCAGTGTTGAGCTTCGGCGATCCTCGTCCGACCACACAAGGAGCCATTCAAAACCACCTGGCCGTTTTTGCCTTCGAATTGAAGACAGCATGCTCATTTGAGTGTGTTAAGGTGGTAAAACATTTTGTTCCTGCAGGTTCTGTCAAATCTGATTGGATGTTAGAGGTGCTAAAACAAAGAACATCACTCACAACGTGGCTGTAATATCGTGGTTACGGCCGCCCACACTTTGGGACATGTTCGTGCTTATGCAATCATACAAAAGGGATCAATTACCGGTATGATACCGGCAGTGTAACTGTAACCATCGAGCACAGAGGGCTAGATGGAATTGTGGAACTCTGTCTGTGCCAGTTTTGTGGAGCGGAGAGTGGAATAGCCATATTTCGTCGAAACGTCCACTTGCGCCCTTCATCTTCAACGACGCAGCATGCAAGAAGCTGCCCATCGAAGTTCAATGCCAGGGACGGCGCCAACGAAAGCAAGCAGCAAGCTTTGTGTGTACAGTACAAAAACTACGGTACAGTCGCGTACTGTACAGTACTGTACGCACACTGCGTCGCACAGTGGAGCGCCTTGGGTTCACAAGCCTCGACTCGAGGCTCTTGAGGCGTTGTCGACTGCAAGCACCAACATCTCACACTGTCTGTGTTGTATCATACGTTGGCATACAACTTGTATGCCAATTTTCTCTGGAAATGGGGCGGACAGGGTCTGCGTCTGTTGATCACTGTAAAAGCCTACCCGACTCCCATCAGCGTAGATAATAAATCCTGTAGACTCGTTGACGCCTCGTCCCCTACGTTGCCTTGTCGTGCAGACTAGTGCATTGCATCGCACTGCAACCGTGCAGTGGATCCCTGGTCCGCTGTCACAGCATCTAGAAAAGAGTGCCCGTCCCTCGGTCGTGATTGCTTGGTTTGCTTGCTTGCACACTCCACAGAAACACGCGTTCCACTTGGCCGCCAACATAGCAGTGTCCTGCTTAGCATGGATCAACGTGAGCCACAAACGAAACCGCCAACTGCTCTGCAGCGTCAAGCATCTCCATTTTTCGACAACACGACACAGAAAACGAATGCTTCTCCTCAAGCATTTGGAATTGAAGAACTGTCCATTTGCGGAGAAAGACAGGACTAGCAGATTCTAGGGGCACTTGGGCTCAAGAAAGCAAGTGTCCACACGACATCTGCTGAACTCCTTGAGACTGAAAGCCCAAAGCGTAGAGTGCAAACTTGGCGGGAAAGCGTCGAGGTCTCGGACAAGACTTAAACTAGTGGATGCTGCAGCACATTTGTTCGAAGAAAATCTTCGAAAAAACCGGGAGATTCGCGACTGCACATGCTGCCACATTTTTCGCAAATGTATAGAACCCTCTATTGTGACGATTCAACGATCAGCCACACCACGCGATCGTTGGCTCGTCTATTCTTCGTGGATAGGTGTGTAGATTGTGCATCACGTAATGATCCCCGTCTGCACTTTCTTTCGATCTTCCCTTGAAATTCATGATGAAAAGGATTGATGGGCGAACCGATGGGATTTAGACAGGACGTGAGGCCATCGGTAGACAAGAAAGCATTGAAGCCCAGTCAGGGACTTTCTTGAATGTTATGCCAACCAATGACCGTTTATTGAGTGTTCGCGTTGCTGCATCCGGCCTCTGCGTAACGATTCGCGTTGAACGAAGCGAGCTCCTTCGACTCACAAGATCAACCGTATCGACTCCGTGAACCTCGCAGCTAAACTGGTTATCGTCCTCGATGTATTCTGCATTTTGATCCTTCGTGCTGAACGATCGACAGTGAGACAATTAGGAATTGTGGATTTAGCCACCAGATGGGAATCACGTTCATTCGAGCTTGCTTACGAGAGGTGAACCTGATAAACTAAGCACCCGTCACCTCCTTGTGCGAAGGTTATGACGAGAGGGAATACTGTACTGTAGGCTCCACCATTGTACGATCGGACGGGTTACACATTGATGAGTTTGTGGCTTGGGCTCGAGTTCAATCGCTTGATTCTTCTTGCCATTGTCCGCCCATGGACGTTCGCAGCAAATTCAACTCGTGTTGCTGCAAAGCATGTGTTCTCCATCTTTGTGGCCCATGTTGCCCCAGCTGTGTTGTCGTCGCCGGTCGTTGTTAACGCGAGAAACAGCTGCGCGTTTGCCCTTTTTGTGGCAAAGCTTGCTGCTGTTTGGTGTCACATTCACTCACCAATCGTCTGAGTTTGTTCGGTTGTGTGGTGTGGATCCCAACAGAGATGAGCACAACGCACCTCACACAGACGCCACCCTGTCGAAACAATTCCAACTTGGAAAATGTGTTGGAATTTCAAACACAGCATGACACAGGACAGCCGGGTTTGGAGCACCACCTCTCCTTTGCTAAAACCCAAACGTGTGGTGCCTGAAAAGGAGAGACTGGGTGAGGCTCGCTCACACATCGCGACAAAAATCAAGGAAATTTAGTGGGTGTGCCGGTATAAACCAAGCCAACAGCGCACTGCTTTTTCGCTGCGCAGTGTTGGCAAGTTTTGAGAACGGGCTTGCAGATCGAGTTTGCACTTTTGTGATTTCGTTCCGCGTTGGTGTTGGTGGGAAACTGTGTGTGCGGTCTGTATCCCTTCGGTCGATTCTACTTCAGGGTTGGGTTCACATCAGGAGTGGCGCACGTCCAGTCTCTCGTCGACGCCAACAGCCCAACACCAACCGTGCGCGCTGAGCCTGGTCGGCCGGCAAAATAATTCAAGTGCCAGCGTCATTTCAACGGAACGAGCGCCTCGGCAACAGCGCAGGTGTGTGTGTCAGACGCAGGTCCACGTGCGTCCTCTCACTCACTCGTGCGCCCACACACACAGACTGAGAGAGCTGTGCCCTCCTTCGACACCGTCGCGACAGCACGCCACTTGCCCACTTGGTCTCGCATCCGACTGTGCAGAGATCGGACGCCGCTACTTGTGCGTGAGTAAGGACAAGTGCACTTGGCGGCTGGAACGTTGACGCTCAAACGTACAACCTCGGCCATCTCCGCTCGTGCATCAAGAGCAGTCGGCGTCACCGTCACCGTCACAGCCACTCTCTTCCGTTCCCACCGATCACTCGACTCACTCTGCAACTCCCGCGACTCGCCGCAAGCTGCTACAGTTCGTTGACCACTTCACGACAAGAGGTCTTTGGTGACCTCGTGAGGAGCCTTCAAGTCTTCAAACAGCCCAATATTGTCTCCCTCCAACGGAACAAAAACAAAGTCGCGAAGGATCTGTGTCTGGATTTCTTGATCTGTGTCGAGAGAACCATTCGAGAGAACGCCAACAAACGCCAACGAGTTCGTCGTCGGCTAGTCGGAAGGAACACTTTTTGCGGTGCTTCGACGACGAGAACGCCAACAAGTTGATCCTACAGATCTTGACCGCCAACGTTAAAAGCCGATGATCAACACCGCCATCATGGCCAGTAACCCACCGTACCCCAACGACTACGAATACCCCGCGACCCACAGCACCATGCCGCCGACCATGGGCAGCGCCGCGCGTCCGACGCTGGACGTGTACTACCACCACCAGCCGCAGCACAGCCACCACCACGCGTACCAGGCCATGCCCGTGCCGTCGCCGCACCACGGCCACCACCCAGCGGCGTCGCTCACGCCGCATGCCTACTACCCGGTGCCTCACCAACAGCAACAGCACCACTACCTGCAGCACTACTCGTCCACGCCGTCGGCGCTGGCGTCGTCGTCGTCGCTCAAGCGCAAGATGTCGAGCTCCAGCAACGCCACGACGCCTGGCGCCGTCTCGACGCCCAGCCACGCGGGCGCGTCGCCGACGTCGCTGTCCCACGACAAGCTCTGCGACCTGTGCCACCACCCAGACCCTATCCTGTTCTCGTCCAAGTGCGGCCACCTCTTCCACTCGCGCTGCGTGAACGTGTGGCCGCTGAGCAGCTGCCCGGTGTGCCAGGTCGAAGTGCCGCTCGTGAGCATTTTGAGAATAGATATGAACGAACAGATCGAGACGCGAAGCGGCAAGTGGACGCGGGCCGAAGAGAAGTTCATCGAGATCATCCTGCAGGAGTTCGACCGCAGCTGCTTCCCGCTGGCCAACGGCACGCCCGTGCGGCTCGTGCTGGCCAAGCTGCTCAACTGCTCGACCATGCGTCTGTCCAAGAAGTTCCAGAAGAACGCACTCGGCAAGCGCACGTTCCGTATCCCCAAGCCGGCCAAGGGCCTCGTGGCCCTTGAGTTCAACTTGGACGAGCACGTGATGCGCGAAAAGGAGTTCTCGCGGCTCGAGACCATCTTCCGCCATGAGCTCGTGGAGCAGTTCCGTCGTGAGAACAACACGGACGAAGGCGCGTACGTCGAGACGACCAACCTCCGCAAGGCTGTGAAGCAGTTCTGGGTCGCCAACTTCCTCAAGTTTGCCGTGATCGTCGGCCAGCCAGTCGAAGGCCTCGATGTGTCGGACGCCAAGAAGAAGAAGCTCGCGCTGCAGATGCTGCGTGATGGGAACTACGACGAGCTGCTCTCGTGGCAGTCGTCGGCGGCGTCTCCAGTGTCCCGCATGTCCAACGCCAGCTCTGCTCGTGACAGCATGCACCTGCCTGTCGGCCCAATGGTTGGCCACCACCAGGCGCCTGCGCACTGGCCTCCAGCCTACGGTAACCCAGCGGATGTTGGCTACCACCAGCAGCCACTGAAGAAGCAGCGAACGCCTGAGACCGTGGCTCGCATGCAGATCAATGCGGAGGGTCCGCCGTCGCACTTTGATCTCCACGTGCAGCACCACCAACAGCAGCAGCAGCAGCATCCTGTGTACGACTACGGCCGTCCAGCCATGCACCCAGCCTACGGGGCTCAGTACCCGCATGACGTGTACGCGGGTTACACGAACTCGTCCATGGGGCCAGTTAAGCCTGAGCGATCGCCAGTCAACAACCTCGCGCACTCGCCGCAGCACCAGCACCAGCAACAGGTCCAGCCGTACCCTGAGCCATCCCCGACTCACGAGATGACTGCGTACTTGGATAGGCACCCAGTAAGCGCACCGCAGACCCAGGCCGCCTACCGGACGACGATGACGCTGTCGGCATCGACTCCCTCGATCTCAGACACGCCCTACTCGACGATGCAGGGCGAGCAGTCAGCTGATGGTGCGGCGGCCAGTGGTGGGAACCCGTGGGAAGGTCTGCTGGAAGAGATTTCCAACGAGCCGAGCACCCACGCCGTGGATCCTTCGCTGCAGGCGTGGTCCAACCTCAACATGATGTAACCCGGAAAAGACGAAAACAAGCAAAGACAAGAAGACGCTGTGGAAGCCAACAGCGCGAATTTTCAAGAGCCAGCAAAGACAAGAGTATCCATCCATCCATCCCCCGGAGTCGCCAAGAGGAAGCGAGCTTCTCCTCATTGTTGCTGTGAGGGTCATCCCAAGTCCGACCAGAAGTGAGTGGCGTCCCAGTGTGTGGTGTCGTAGCGTTATCAGAGTGAGTATTATAAGGACAGGTATTAGATGATCGCAGGGCAGAAGCCTCATGCATCAATATAGGCATATTTAACCCCGGCCTTCGATATCCGTTCGTTCGTTTCTGCCCGTGTCCATGCGCTCCGTTAGCATTCCTACTGCCACAAGTCCATTTCCATTGCGTGCGCGCCTTTCTTGTCAACGCGGCCGAGTTGATACGCTACATTCGTGCAACCTTGGATACAATGTTGTCTGAAGGTTGCGCGAATGTGGCGTGGTGGATGTTCTGGTGATCCGCTTGCGGCTGCAGATCCGTCACCAGAGCAAACGAATGAGCATGAGCCTCGCGACGCGACTCCGCGCGGCGGCGCCATGGACAGCGGCGCTCGCCCGCCGCTCTACGGTCGCTGGACAGCAGCAGCGGTCGATGTCCTTCCTCAGCACAATCTTCGGAATCGGCGAGTTCGAAGGCGAGCGCGACCAGGCGCTCAAGGCCTCCACCAACAAGAACCAGGCGTACGACTTGGCGCTTCTTGAGGTGATTAATCGTCTCTTTAAGTGCCGACGCTCCTGCTATTGGAGTATCTAATGCATGATTTTGATTGTGTAGTACGTGTCGATGAATGCGCACCCCAAGTCGCTTCTGGAGAAGGTAATAATGTGATGGATATGGTGATTGATTGATCGACTGGGCATTGACATCTGACTGCGTGGTGGATTGCTGCAGGTCTTGCAAGACGACAGTCGATTCCTCATGGGCCACGTGCTCGTGGGCGCCAGCCAGTGCATCTCGCCCATGGTGCACCAAGACTCGCTCGATGCCGCCATGACGCTTGACATCGCACGCGCATTAAGCGAAGAAGGTGTGCGAATATGTGGCTACTCAGACTCGGTTTCCACTGCTAATTCTGACGTCTATACCTATGAATGATAGCAACGGCCTCTGCGAATGAGAAGCTCCACGTTGCGGCTCTTGATGCGCTGGTGTACGGCCGCTACCGTGAGGCAGCCGCCGTGTACGAGACGATTCTGCTCCACGACCCGACGGATCTCCTCGCCCAGCGATGCGTGTTTGACATCTACGTCATGCTAGGGTGCGTAGTGTCATGGTGATGCGATTGAATGGTGAGCAGCGCACTCACAGGATGTATTCATCCTTTCCTTCCAGCGACAACAAGAACGTGCTGTCGACTGTCACGCGTCGTCTGCCGTCGTGGTCTCCGAACGATGCTGGTACGAATTCCCACACTACATGCGCCTTTGAAGTTGTTTCGGTATCTCATCAGTGTATGTG
Source organism: Pythium diclinum (assembly GCA_023337495.1). NCBI lineage: Eukaryota > Oomycota > Peronosporomycetes > Pythiales > Pythiaceae > Pythium > Pythium diclinum. Next base: position 14,535 of record JAADXB010000123.1, on the reverse strand, counting down.
TGTGTCTGTAGGGTTCAGCCACTTGCTGGGTATGCAGGCGTACGGTCTGCAGGCAAACGGACGTCTCGATGCGGCGGAGATGCTGGCGGAGAAGGCGCTGTCCATGAACGGCAACGACCGTTGGGCATGTACGTTGGACCTTCTTACACTGTACTGGATTAGCAATCATATACTGACTCTTGATGCCTACAGTCCACACCGTGTTGCAGGTTCTCGAGGCTCGTGGCAACGCCAACCACGGCGCCAGCTACGCTCTCCAACACAAGGACGACTTTGACAACGGCGGTCCGCTCGAGCAGCACATGTACTTCCAGTGGGCGCTGTATCTTCTCGAACTCGGTCGGTACGACCGCATTGAGAAGTTCCTCGAGATCTACATCATTCCACGCGGCGAGCAGGGTCTCCACCCAGTGCGAGCTCTGTGCGACGCGACGCAGCTCTTCTGGCGTCTGCACTTCATCGGCGAGGACGTGACGGAGCTCCAGCATCGTCTCTTTGACGAGTGGAAGGCCGTGTCGGCCGACGAAAAAGACGGCAAAGTGGCGTTCACACCCATGGCCAAGCTGCTTCGATACGTACGTGACTCCTGATGGGCATGGCTGTTGTGAGTATGGCTAACTGACGTTTGTGATGCAGAGCTTGCTGTCGTCGGTAGAGGAAGACGCCGCCAACAACGCCGGTGACAACATCCCTGACGGTACGCTCTACCTCTGTAGCCAGGACGTGGACACTTGTTGGTAGACTGACAATTATGTGGGCATGGTTTATTTTGTGAAGACCGACCAGTGGACGTCTACGAGTTCGAGAAGCACAAGGGCGTCGAGCTCTTCCCCTTCAGCTTCCCTCGACCAAGCAGTACGAGTCCGCTTGCGTCCTCACCAATGATGAAGGAGCTGACTGATTGACTGTGTGATGTGCACAGGTGAGCTGAACGCCGTGTACAGTGCTGTGTGCCACGGCTTCATGGCCTACTCTCAGGGTCGCTTCCAGGACGCCGTGGACGTCTTGCTGCCCGTGCGATACAACCTGGACGTGCTAGGCGGCACCAGTGTCAACCACGAGCTCGTGGAGCTTCTGCTCGTCGAAAGGTACGACTTTATGAGTCTCTTCCCTCGGTTTTGAGATGACTTTCCTTACGAACGTGGTTGTTCGACAGTGCGAGTCGCTGCGAGAACCTCCAGCTCGCCAAGTTGCTGCTGAACGAGCGTGTGACTCTGCGACCACAAAGCGCCCAGACCTGGAACACGTACTCGCGTGTGTTTGCCTCAGTGGGCGATGCCTCGGCCGTGCGAGACGCCCAGAACATGAGCTACGTGCTCGGCCTCGGCCAGGGCGGCAACCAGACCAATTAGATCGGCATTGTGAAGGAGCAGTTTTGTGACATAGATGTCCTTCAAACGCGGTTTTATATGTTGTTCAAGCGGGGATGTCACTATAGTTTTTGCCCGCGAACCGCCATTTTCGTGTGGGAAGCTCAATTGGTGAAAATGGCGGCAAAGCAAGTGGTCCGCGCGTTCAAGCTGCAGGGCCTCTCGCTGCACCCAGACGCACTGCGGCGTCTCGTGAATGAGCTCACCAAGTGCGTTTCTCTATGTGCTCTATGTTAAGGGGTCTCTACACTCTAATGGATCTCATTCACCCATGCAATCGCCTTTCGCAGTGAGACGTCTCTGGAGCTCGAGAATGTCATCTTTGCGCTCAAGAACAGCATCGACCGCAGCAAGAGTACGGCACTTCTCACTGTATTAGCTCTACTACTGTGTTATCCTAATGCATGCTGTGTTGTACGCGCAGTGACGACGTCGGTCGTGTCGCTCGAGGCACTGGAGAGTGCGTTGGACACGCTGCTGGCTGTGAACGAAGAGAACCATTTCGAAAGCATCCAAATCTTCGACGCGTTTTCCACGCCGCGACTGCACTACAACGCGCAAACCAGCTCCTACGAGCTCAAGGCCGACCGCCATCGCTCCATCCACGCGCCCGCCGACAGCCGCCTCCACTTGCTGCGTGATCGGTGCGTTGTTATCCAACGTTGGTGACGTACTTTCTCATTAACTGACGCTGGGTTTGCTCTTAACGTTAGCTTCCTGTCGGTGGAGACGCGCGTGAAGCGCAACAAGATGTTCGCGCCGCCTGCGATCTCGGTGTCGCACCAGGTCGAGCACATTGAGCTCTCGCGCATTGAGTCGCTCGTGGGCGTCACGGGCATTCGCCGAGTGATCGGCATGCTCGGTCAGGACGAACGCCGTCGCTACTACCTGGAAGACCTGACGTCGCGCATCATCATCGACCTCACGAATGTGGTACGGAGAGAGTGCTGGTCCTCCCAAATGGCTTAGTAGGCCAGTGTTTTTTTCTGATGGTTTTGGTGCTGATGTAGGTGTACACGAACGGCCTCTTCACTGTCAACTGCGTCGTGCTCGTCGAAGGAGAAGTGATCGACGACATTCTCCACATCCACGTATGTCCTGCCATTAGGAATGGGCTCCTTCGTATATGGATACAGTGGTTGACTGGATGGCTTCTTCGTAGACGATGGGCTTCCCGCCTCCAGAGACCAAGACCGAGTCCACTGCGATCCTAGGAGGCGTTGATCCGCTTGGAGTCGAGGTATCGTCGCAGCAACTGGACCAGATCCGAGAACTGGAGGCCAGTGACCACCACGCGACGTTCATCGTGCTGTCGGACGTCCATTTGGACGATCCACAGGTCATGCAGCACCTGGATCTGCTGTTCCAAGGACTCGAAAGCGTGCAGCCGAGCCTGTTCGTGCTCATGGGCGACTTCCTGTCCACGCCCGTCGGTGCTGGCGCTGGATCCAACTCGCTTCAAGACCTGAAGGAGTATCTGGATGAGCTGGGCAACATGATCCTCCAGTACCCGAAGCTCGCCGAGTTCTCCAAGTTCGTGCTCGTGCCAGGACCGAACGACCCAGGCTCCTCCAAGGCCTTCCCACGCCATCCTGTGAGTACTGAGCTGTGGCTCTGCTGCTGTTGAAATGCGTGGACGTCCACTGACTGGTAGTGACGATTGTAGCTGCCGTCGCTGTGCACACAAGACCTCACGCGTCGTGTTCCTAACGTCACGTGCACCACAAACCCCTGCCGGTACTATCTCGCTTTCTTGATCGTCATGCTTGCTCTCCTCATGCTCATCATGTGTATGATTTCTCTGATGTAGCATTCGCTATTACACGCAAGACATCGTGATCTTCCGCGACAATCTGCACCACAAAATGCACCGCCACGCCGTTCTTCCAGCTCTTCCGGAGGAGGAAGCCAGCCATGATGATGAAGACATGGACATGGACGCAGAGGAAGCCAGCAAGCCGACCTCGCGACCCCACGTCGACATCTCCAAGCACCTGGTCAAGACCATCATCGACCAGGCGCACTTGTGTCCACTGCCGCTGCTCGTCGCGCCAATCAATTGGGCGTTTGACTCGGCCATGCAGCTCTTCCCACTGCCGGACGTGCTGATCCTGGGCGACTCGACGGAGCAGTACCAGCTCGGCTATTCATCGGTCGCGGTGTTCCACCCGGGCCCGTTCCACGTGGACTTCTCGTTCGTGCTCTACCGTCCAAGCACGAACACGACCGAGTTCAGTCGCGTTGAAGTGTAGCCCAACTAATGATCATAACGGCTGCGAACATGGGGGGTACGGTTACATCCATCTATTGTAAGGAGCTGATTTGCCTTCAACCTGTCATTGTAGCAAGAGGGTCAAGTGGCAGATATGACTGGGATCAACACGTCGCCTGTCGTCGTTTAGTGAGACCATGGAGACTGGAAGAGATGTGCGTGACTTCGTGTCCCATTGGCGGCAGGATCCAACGGGGCGAGACGACGAGTTGGTCGTCGCCAAGGTCAAGTACGAGTCGGTGGCTCGAGTCGCGCGGTGGCGGGAGATGAAGCGTGCTGGTCACGACGACGACGAGGATGCAGCGCAAGGAATTGTGGAGGATACGGACGATGACGCAGGAGGGTTCAGCGACAGCGAGCAGCGGCATCTGAGGCAGCACTGGACGCCCGAACGCTCGCCATTACGCCACGTGAGACCGCAGTCAGCGTCGAATACACGACGAAATGGGGATTCGCGAGCCAGTGATGGCAGTGTGGGTCAGCGGCGGCCTCAGTCGGCGAGTGGGTCTCGGCGTGGCGGTGATTTGTCGTCCCCAAAGAGGAAACTTCAGCAGTTGAAGGAGTTTGCGTGGATGCCGGCGGAGATACAGCGATCGAAGTGGACTGAGATGCTGCATTCCAGTCCGGGTTTCCAAGAGCAGAGTCTGCAGCGACTGGAGGCGGAGACGTACGCGTTGCTGAAGAAAGTGCTGGAGAAACGACCGGCGACGGGTGCGAAGCGAGAGAAGAAGCTAGTGAAGACGAGGAAGAAGAGCAGCGTCGACACTGGCGCTAAACAGTCGAGTCACGAGGGATCTCTTGCCGTCGGGAGCGGCTTGCAAGTGGTGCGCAAGAGCAAATCCAAAGCGGAGATGGTGGCGACAGCGAACTACGGTGGGAAGCCATCGACTTCAACGTCTGAGGGCACTCGGAAGAAGACGATACAGCCAACGCGCGTAAAGAAGACAGAAGCGAAGGCTCCGCCGATCAAAGACAAAAAGAAGACTCGCGCTGAACCAGCTCAGCAGAGTCGAGTACGTTCAACGAAGGTGACTGCAGAGGAGACGAAGCTCACGGACAAGGAGCTCAAGAAGCGCCACGCTGACGCTGAAGCGAGACTCCGGTTGATGCAAGAAATGGGATGGCTGGACGACGTCGGATTGCGGAAGTCTCCTACCGTCAGAGATACCACGGTAGATGAAGAGACGCTGCCAATCAAGAAGACAAAGAAAAAGAAGGCGAAGGCAAAGACAAAGACGAAAACAATCGATTCGAATGACGAGGCGTCAAGGTATGAAAGTGAACGACCACCAAGTGCCCACGACGACGATGTCGATTGCCTTATTCAAGAACTGCTTCTTGAGGTGCCGCGCGATCCATCCTGCCAGGAAGCTGTGCTTTCATACGAGACCGAGGCTACCTGGTCGGATGCGACATTGATTCACCGTCATTGCGCGGTTGAAGGTGACACTGGAAACCTACTAACCAGCCAACAGAAGTCAGAGGCAGCGGAGGTGCAACGCGAGACCATAGCAGAGTCTGAAGAGACCACGATCGTGAACGCGGGTAGCCCTCCTAACGAGGAAGCTATCGAGCCCCGTTACAGTCATGCTCATCTCAGCCGATCAAATACCGATCGCTATGAAGACGATGGTTTCGAAGAAGAACCCGCGAGACAGACCATTGGCTGTGACCAAGAAGGAGACCTCGCTGGCGAGCAGTTTGACTGTGTAGTATCATCCAAGCAGGCTGATTCCCACGCCTCTGTGATTCAAAAGAAACCGAAGGATGCGCCATCGGCATCGGATGATGCACCTCTGCCCGACAGCGTCGATGATTGCTTGCGTTGTGAAGTGGTCACAACGATGACGGTGACGACAACAACGCCGCGTGAACCGCATGAAGTTGAGGTTCTCAGTGTCATCTCCTCTGAAGAGATCCGAGTGACAACACAATTTCATGGCTGCGAGGAGGCCGCACGCGCTATCCAACGCCAGTATCGAGTGTTCCACAACGGTGAGGAGCTCCAAGACGATGCAAAGGGCATTGATTCGGCTGATGAGTCCCAACTATCACCTCGTAGTCCTGTCGACGAGCGGCCTACGACCGGAATTCCTGCAGATGCATTCATTGCGGACGATAGCGAGGGTCTGTGTGGAGGCTCCGAGAGGCAGTTTCATGGGCTCGAGCCTGCGTTGATCCAAGACCAATCAGCGTATTCGTCGGAAGGAGAGCACAAGAGTTTGACGGGCATTGAAGTACAAGTCGCTCGAGCTGAAGCGCGAGAAGAGACTGATTCAGCGAGCCACCTCTCCACAACAGCGCTTGCGTTGGCCGCAGACGGTTCGACTTTGAATGGAGTCGACACTGGACGAAGCACCAGCAACGACACTACACAAGGTGAAGATCTCGCCGCGACAGTCACTTGTGATTCGTGTGCTCCACCGTTGGAAGTGCGTGAAAGCTGTGGCGCAGAGCCACAAGGAGAGAACGTCCGTTGTGGCTGGTCGAATAGTGAGACAACTGACGTCCACGCGACTCCAACAGTATTGAGCGAGTCCAACGAGACTACAGACCACCGAGAACAGCACTTCCAGATACCTCATGATATCGTCCAGGAACTCGACCATTTCGTTATGAATGCGGTGGGAGTCGATGGTTTTGAAGGTGGTGACATCACCACAAGTGAGGAGGTCAGTGGCTCACCTTCCGTGAGTGGGGTCGTGGCGTTGGTTGAGGCAGAATTGACGAATCTCGAAGAAGGGAGTGAGTGTAAACATCGAGACGCAGTCACAGAGAATCTGAGCTTCGATCCTGAAGCCACGGCTGACTATGAACAAGCTCATGTGGAAGCAGCTGAGCGCATTCAACAGTGCTGGAAGAATCACCGCGATCCAGGCGAGAAGGAGGCAATCACAGACGACCAAGTGACGGTGGAAGCATCGACGACGCATTGTTCAGGCTCAGCAGAGGATGCGTCGGCGCTGACTGCATCCATTGAGACCGAGTTGGCAGCTGCTCCACCTCTATGCTTTGCAGACGTCAACACCCCAACCTCTGAAGTGAGTGAGGCGAGCTACTGCCCGCCTTCTCAGACAAGCGAGGAAGAATATCCAGCGACGAAGCCGAGTGAAGGAGGTGCCCTCGCCAGCGACTTGGAAGGAAGCGACGCGACTGATCTGGTCGACGAAAGCGTTGTGGAAACTGATGAAGGCGAGATCGTGTCGGGGGATGCCACGAGCGTGTCGGTGTTAGAGGATCCATCGAGTGTGATGCATCACGCTGCCGAGCGTGTTGGTGGTGATTCCTCTGTGCCATCCACACAACACGACAAAGAAGCACTCGCCGTGGTCCGCATCCAGTGTCAGTACCGCCGTTTCGTGTATCGACGCGCGCTTCTCGACCAACTCGGCTTCTTCGTTCGCCACCATCGACGTGAGTCTCGCAGGAAGACAAGGCGGCTGAGCGCTGGTCACGCCGAGGCTGCTCTCGTTTCAGTTGTCCTGGAGCCATTGAACGAGACGATTCGAGCTGAGGACGCACGTGAGGCACTGGCCGAACAACCAGTGACGATGGCCGCGATTGAGGAGACCGTAGACGCTGAAGTGCGGATGGTATTGGCTGACACGTTCCCTGAGAAGAAGACAGCAGTGGCTGACTGCGTGGGTGAGAGGATTCTACTCGAAGCAGCATTCGCGTCGGCAGCAGAAAGCAACGACGAAGGAGAAGCGACGAGGGCAAGCATGCAACCAGTGGATCTCCATAACGATTCTACGAAGGCGGTATCCTCTAATAGTGTTCCTGTAAAGCCAGATGACCACGGTGCCAACGAACACGGCGATGATGAAGCCAATTCGACTGATGGAGAACCAACGGTGGCGGTGGCGACGTGGGAGCGACACATGGACACGAGTGCGAACAAGTCGTTCTACTTCCACGCTACGCGCCGCGTTTCGCAGTGGGATCGCCCCGTGGACGGAATGGTCGTCGACAAGGCAACCGAACACGCCACTGCAGTAGAAGAAACCATGGCGACCTCGACGGATGAGCAGTTGGCATCTACTACGTCAGAGCCGCTTTCATCTCCATCGCACGAGCGGTGGGAGCGCTACATGGACAGCGACACCAACAAGTCCTTCTACTTCCACCCCAAGCGCAGGGTCTCCCGCTGGGACCGACCGGACCAGGAGCCCGTCGTGGACTGCGTGGCCGTCACTACAGAAGCACCAAGCGAGCCGCCCACTCAAGATGCACACACAGACGCAGCGAGCCACCTGCAGAGTTGGTGGCAGCATGCGAAGGACCAGGCCACGCTATTAGAGACCAATGGCGGATGGGATCGGTATCTCACGCGAGAGGACGCCTTGGTGTTCTACCACCACGCAGGGCGAGACGAGTTCCGTCTCGAAAGTGACGCTGGCGTACCAGTAGAGTTCACGCAGGCCAAGACGAAGCTGCTGGATCCCACAGACCAAGAAGACACGTCACCGCGGTGGACGCTGCGTCGCAACCGCTCGCTCCAGGGCGACAAGCGCGGCGAGTGGCAGGCGTTCGTGGATACCGAGACCCACCAGACGTTCTACTACAACACGATCACAGGCGAGAGCACGTGGGAGAAGCCTCTGGCATTCCAGCAGCAGCAGCAGCCGACGCTACAGCAGGCGTCTGCTGGGTACGAGTGGGTCATGTACGTGGACCCATCGACGGCGCAGCCGTACTACGTCAACCTCGCTACCAACGCCACGTCCTGGGAGAAGCCGCCGGACTTTGACGAGGCCACAAGCGCACAGGATCTCAGTCGCCTGCGAGGCATCGGCGAGCATAGTGGTGGGGTGGAACCCATGACGGAGGACGAGGACATTGAACAGGACGAGTACGTGATCAGCATCCATGACGACCGCGGCGCCGATGAGTGGCTCGCGGCATGAGGAATGACTCAATGCGGGTGTCGCGTACTGTATGCGAGTGACCACTGTTGCACAGGCGGACGAGCCAACTGATGCGGCAGCACTTCGATCGCCACCATGATTCCCAGTCACAGCATCACGCTGAGCAAGCTCTGACTCTGATACACGCGGGAATGCCAGTGACTCACTCGTTCCGAATGAGTGGACACGTGGGTTGATAGATTCGCCCATCGCCCCTTGGGTTTCGATTCGAACCCTGGAAACGGGCGGCGCTAAATGGGCATGGGATCGACCAGAGAGGCGCGTGTGGAGCCACGGCGCATGCGTCAAGAGCCCACGGGACACGCGCGGCATGGTGCGTGAAGCGTCGCGCTGGCTGCGCGCTTGGCCGAAGTCCAGGAGGCGACCCACATCAAGGCCGCCTGTCGCCATTTTCCATCATGGCCCTTGTAGCCGAAGGATCTTTGAAGCCGCCGGGAAATCTGCGACGTGTGAGTCGCCGACCACATCATCTCCTTTATCTTAGTAGATCGTCCTCACAGATGGATAATGTACTCTTTTAGGCGAGTTAACGACCGGATGATAACGTCTTAATCTAGTATGTTGGGCCGAAATCGTTGGCGTGGACCGGCTTGATCGGGCTGAAGAGGTCGACCAGCTGGTTCCGGCATCCCACGTGGTGTTGCATTGGGGTTGGGGTGTCTGGAACGATGGCAGCGGTGTGCTTGAATGACCAGGGCAGATGGCCTTTTGGTTCTGCACTCGTGCATACGACTCCTTGGAGCATCAAGGGAACCGATTTTGCTGGCACTCTCTATCTGCCGGTGACTCTCTATCATCGCCTGCTGGTCGGCGACACGGTCAACAACTGCGGTCATCTTCGTCTTCCAACACTTGCCAACGCCAACAAAGTTTGTGGGCGGTCTAACGAAACCAGAGCGAATCCTCACCACGCGCGCCAACAGCTCGCATTTCCCCTAGTCGGTTCAAAGAAACCAAGCAAAACGCCAACACAAAAGGGCGAATCGTTCTGTTGGCATTTCAAGTCGGTCCAGTCTATCCTCTCAACTCGAGCATCGCATCGCGCGGTCGTCGCGCGTCTGCTCTGCCCCCTCGCCAACATCCTCACCAGCTTGACATTTTTTGTTCCGTGGAAACCTCCAACAGAACGAAAGCGCCAATCTCTGCAGAACCAACGTCCAACTGATCGCGATTTGTTGGTGATTCCTCGATTTCGTTGGTGATTTACAGAGCCCTGAATATGCGCCTGCTATCATCTACAGTATGCGCGGCCGCGCTGCTATGCGCCGTCTCCAGTGTCCGCGCTGCGAATATTGACAACGACGGCTTCGCACAGGACGGCGTGACCACGTACTGCGAAGGCCGTTCCGCCACGGACTCGCAAAACGCCGTCGAGTTCCCGAACCTGCTCACGTCCAACGTCGGCCGCTGCCCCATTCTTGTGAGCATGACCACCAGCGCGACTACCGTGCACCAGGGCGATTCCGTCGACGTGACGTGGAAAGCGAACGCCCAGTTCAAGGACATCGCCGGGAACATCTTCCCCAAGGTCGTCGACGTCAACGCCAAGACGTCCAAGCCTGTCCAGAACTCCTTCGTCAAGGCCTGTAAGTCCGGCACGAACTGCGCCACGGTCTTTGACGGCGCTGCGGGGGCTGGTACTCCGGCCGGCGCCTTCGACGCGAGCGGCCTCAAGGACCTGCAGGCGTACAAGTTCACGTTCCCAGACATCGGCGACTTCATTCTCGTGGGCAAGGTCAACGTCGAGGGAGACACGGCGGCTGGCATCATTGTGAACGAGTTCATCGCGTTCAAGAAGATCACGGTCGTGGATAAGAACACGGCCATTTCGCCAACGCCAACACCCACGGCGACGCCAGCGCCAACACCTTCGTCCAGTACGGCCCCGTCGTCGACGACAGTGGCGCCAACGCCGTCAGTCGCCAACAGCACCAACACCAACAACATCAACTTTACCAACACGGCGTCTGGAGGAAACACTGCTGGAGATGAAGCCGCCACAGTGGCGCCTACCGACACGCTCAAGTCGACCTCCGGCGACGGAGCTGGCGGCGCGTCCACGGAAGGAGCGACCACCAAGTCCAACTCGGACGACGACAAGGGTTTCTTCGCGTCCCACGGCGCGCTGCTTGGCGCCGTCGCTGGTATCTGCGTGATCGTGCTGGTCGTGGGCTACGCCGTCGCGATGCGTCGCAAGAAGAGCAACGATAACGCGTCGAAATTGCAACGCGCGCAGACGCAGACGTTCCGCATGAGCCGCTCGGACCACATGGACGACCCGGAGCCAGTCGAGTACATCAGCAAGAAGACGGCTCGCAACAGCAACCCGCACAGCGTGCCCATCATGAGCCGCCCGAGCATCGACTCGACCGACGGCATGCCCATCGACCTGTCGAAGCGAGGATCGGAGATGGAGCCGAGCTTTGACGAGATGGACTCGAGCTTCGTGGAAGGCACCATCACGTCCAGCAACCACGCCATCTCGACGATCCCACACCCGCGTCCTTCCAGTGAAGTCTCCAAGGACTCGGTCGCCATGCTGTCGTCCATGTACAGCGAGGCTCGCAGCACGGCCGTCTACCAGGGCAAGACCCAGCAGCAGCAGTCGGTGGGTCGATCTGAAGAGGAACGAGCATTCTACAAGTCCGAGGCATGGTACCCAGACGCCACGGCACGGCCACAGGACCGGGAGCAGAGCACTATTTCGTTCACGGAACACGATGACGATACGGACTCGAACTCGCGCCGCGGCTTCGAGGCTCCGAGCTTCGACAACTCGCGCCGTGGATTCGAAGCACCAAGCTTCAGCAGCGAGTTCGACGTCACGGAACGAGTAAGCCGCATGAACTCGGAGGCCTCTGTGGACTCGTACGCGTTCCGTCCGTCCAATGTGAGCGTGGCCGAGTCGTACAAGTCGCGTGTGTCCAGGTACAGCGGGTTCTCGGACGACATGGACCGTGAAAGCTCGCGTATCAGCGGCATGAGCTTGTATTCGGACCGTGACACGAACGTATGAGCACCACCACCGCAGTCGTAGATCTTGTGCGCGTCAAGGCGCGCCATTAGTGTGCAGGGGCGTAGTAGTTTTGTATGTTTATCTAGATGCTGAAGGTTTTGAGCGCAATGTTCACAATAATATCATCAGATCATTGTCCACGAGGACCCTACCAATCATCCACAAGCCCACACTGTTCTTGGTACTGTAGTCATCGCATTCGCGTTTCATTTTTTCAGGCGTGTAGATGGGATTTTGTTCCTATTGGTATACGTAGAGAAGAGCAAAGCGAGCTTCGGTCCTACAGGTTGTGCTGCTTGACCAGCGCCGTGAGCTTGGCGATCGTCTCTGGCTCGCACGGCACGAGTGGCGCGCGGACAGTCGACGTGCACTTGCCGATCAGCTCCATCACCACCTTGACTGGCTGTGGGTTGGCCTCCGAAAACAGCGCCTTGACGAGGAAGATCTGCCGCAATGAAAAACATCCTATCAGTCTCAACGTCTGACAAGCTCATCATCATCAAACGGCAAGCTCACGTTTTCGAGGTGGGCCTTGCGGGCCGTGAGGAAGTCGCCCTTCAAGCATGGGCGCGTGACAGCGAGCACCTTCGCTGGGGCTGTGAGAAAGGCAACAGATTCGATCGACGTGAGTAACCAGTGATCATGAACGCGTATCGCAAGAACGCATCAGAAAGATACTCACAGGCGTTGGAGAGCACGCTGATGACACCGGTTGCACCGATGGCCATCATCGGCAGCGTGAGGTTGTCGTCACCCGAGAGGATCGTGATGTCGCACAGCGCCGCGATCTCCGAGGCCTGGTCCAGCGAGCCCGTGGCCTCCTTGATGGCGACGATGTTTGGCACCTTCGACAGATCGGCGATCGTCTGCGGCGAGAGGTTGATGCCCGTGCGGCCTGGGATGTTGTACAGCACGACTGGCAGACCGACGCTGGCGACGGCCTTGAAGTGCTCGTACATGCCCTTCTGGGTCGGCTTGTTGTAGTACGGGCAGACCACCAGACAGGCGTCGGCGCCGGCGTCCTTGGCGGCCTGGGTCAGACGCAGGGCTTCGGCCGTGCTGTTCGAGCCCGTGCCGGCAATCACAGGCACGCGGCCGGCCGTGTACTTGACGACCTCGGCGATCACCTTGTCGTGCTCCTCGTGGGACACCGTCGGGCTCTCACCGGTCGTGCCCATCTACAGAAGTCACCAAACGCACACGTCCACCACCATCAGCGCATGCCCTCCAAGCCAATGAAATCGCAGGGTATGAGTAGACAGCACTCACCGGCACGAGGCCATCGATGCCCTCCTGGATCTGCCACTCCACGATCTCGCGCAGCTTCTCGTAGTCGACCGCCGAGCCGTCCTGCGTGAACGGCGTCACAAGCGCCGTGAATGCACCCTGGAGCTTCATTGTGTGGAAATGGAGAATGGAGAAATGGAGATCGAACTGCAATGGAACGCCACTCAGTCAGTCGGTCTGCTCGCCAGCAATCACGCGGGCGCGTGATGAGCAATGCAGCGCACGCGTCGTGCTCTTGGCGACGTATTCACGCGCGTGCATTCACCCATTCACTTCACGTCAGACTCACCTTGCCGTTCGAGTTGCCGTTGTTGCGAAATGCTGGTGCGCTGTCCACCAAGAAGCCCAAGCTCGCGTGCGTCGGTCGGTCCGCCCGTCCGTGCGTGCGCTGCAGCCAACGGTTGGCGGTTTTCACCGAAGCCGCAGGTTCAATGCCATCTCACCTACGTACAGTATGGAGGCGGGGGTCGTGTTTGCACAACACAAGAATAAGCGCAGCACCACCACGCTCACCAAACTGAAGTTGCGTCAGAGGATGCGCAATATCGAAAGGATACTGAGATAGGAGAACCAGAGGTGCACAGTACCACCATTCCACATCATCCCACTGTGGCTGTGCATGCGACATGGCGGACTGGAACAGACCCAGAGTGGCTTGTGAGTAAGAGACAACGGTACAATTCAACAACCTGGCTTTACTGACACACAAAAATCCGCACTAGCGCGAAAGTGGGGAGGTCAAAAATAGTGGGGTCATAAAAGCGAATAGATGTCACAGCTCCTCCTTTGAACTTTTGAATTTTGCGCGGGGGAGGAATCGCGGGTTCTCGAATCGCACCCGCGCTTCCAGCGGCAACGAGAGTGTTGGTCTCAGGCGAAAGTTGGGGCGGAAAAGTCGAAAGGGAAACCACGCGACGAGAAGCAAGAAGCGACACCAGACTCACGCGGCAAGAAGCAAAGGTTTCCTCGATGGCGTCGGTCGGTATGGAGCGCGCGCACGACGAGAACAACGGCGAGCTGGTCATGACGTCTCCCGGCGGCAAGACGACGATACGCAAGCGCAAGATGGAGGAGCGCGACGAGAACTCGCTGGGTGAGACGCACGATTTCGAGTGGGAGAACTCGAAGGAGAACGTCATGCCGTTGAAGCGAGGCCGCGTGGTCGACGACCTCAACCGAGCGCTTAGAACCCAGGAGTCGTTCCAGGGCAAGGCCAAGGTGGACCACGAGGCCAAGGAGATGGAGGCGCGTGTCCACGCGTACGAGGGACCAGATCCCCTTAGCGCGTGGGTCAAGTACATCAAGTGGATCGAAACCAACATGCCCGAAGACACGAGAAAGAAGTTCGGTGCGCTGGAACGCTGCACGCGAGAGCTCAAGGACCACGCACAGTACAAGGACGATCTTCGCTACGTGCGCCTCTGGGTTCAATACGTACGTACCCCTGCTCTCGAGAGGACATGATCTCGTCTGGAGGGGAATCTGACTAACTCTTTGTATTTCTGTAGGCTGATTTCGTGTCCAACCCGAAGGATATTTTCAAGTACCTGTACCAGAACAAGATCGGCGAGCATGTCGCGCTGTTCTACGTGGGCTGGGCGTTGGTGCTGGAGAGCATGGCCAACTACGCGCAAGCTCACAAGGTCTACCTGAAGGCCACGC
>JAADXB010000122.1:0-23829 GCA_023337495.1 Pythium diclinum | reverse complement strand
TGCCAGAAACCCAATAATAAGTTATTCCGTAAATATAATACCCTAAGTATTGATATTTTAGTATTTTGACCAGGCCCTGTCACAAACAACAACACCCCAGGCTCCTCGACCGTCACAAACAACAACACCCCGGGCTCGTCGACTGTCACCAACAGCAACACCCCAGGCTCGTCAACAATCACCAACAGTAACACCCCAGGCTCGTCGACTACCACCACGACTGAGAACTCGCCTTCGTACTCGACGTCGACGTCTAGTACTCCACCTTCGTCATCCACCACCACTGGGGGTTCTCTTCCGTCGACGTCGACGTCGTCGACCACCGACACTGCCAGTACAACGCCGACAACGACTGAGATGTGCTCGGGAGTCCCTTGTCCAGTGCCAACGCCCGCACCTGTGGGTGATTGTGGTCCTGAAATGAATGGACGATTCTTGGAGGCTGAAGGAAAGCCAGGAAAGCCCAACTGTGTGCCACCACCAGTGCCGGCGTCCGCCCCCGCCTCCGCTGGCAAGGATAAGTCCAAGGGCGCCGGGGCACCAGCGCCAGCTCCATCCCCAGACGACACGCCATCAGGACCGGCTTCCGCCCCTGCCAAGGCACCGGCTCCAGCTTCAGTTCCAGCTCCAGTACCGGCAGGTACAAAGGCGCCGAAGATGACTCTGTCCCCAGCGGCTTCAGCTCCGTCCGCTTCTGCTCCAGCTCCAAGCCCATCGAAGGCTTCAAAAGCTGACTCTGTTCCTGCTCCTGTTCCATCGTCGGCACCGGCCTCGTCCAAGGGCAAAGTGAGTCGTTCGCTGCGCGGCTAAGCACCCGTAGAAGCGATGGTATACGAGTGTCGTAGTGTTATGTGTGTTTTTGTCTTTGTGCGGTCGTAAAATAGAAGACTTCAGTTACTGAATCTAAGCTCCTTGTTGCCTTCCCTTTACCTAGGAACGACTGAGTCGAAATCTATTAGCGGTAGCCTGTACTGATGACCGTGGCAATCAACTACAGTACTTGCACCTGATGAGATCTGGATTTCCTCAAGTTTCAGAATCTTGAAGCATACGGCTCGAGGATCTGCACCCCAATCCTTTGTTGGTTATCGGATACCGGTACCGGTACTGCAAATAGTTCCACACACTGTCCTACAAACACACATCCTGTGATGATGGCCATCTCAAGTAGAGACGACTCAGTGCCTTCTGAATCGACGGAAGATTTTCCTCACCATCTTGACTGGCTCGGAGGGTGGTCAACCAGGGAAACATGATACCGTATGCCGTTCCAGATGTCGACTTGTCAGACGTTTCCAACTCATGAGTCACACCTAAGAGACCCCCTGAGCCACAAGCTTCCCTTCTCAGGCGTATAGGAAGGAGGGAGAGAAGGTCTCGATCAGCGGAACTTGAGGAATGCTGTTGTCCTGATGCAGCGCCTGGACTTTTCATTGACACGATCGGGCGGAAAGGACGCATGTTGTGGCGAGAGTGGTTGATGGAGACCAACGCAACAGTAGCTGCTGTCAAGTCTCCTCATCCATAAACCAATTTGCGCAGCAACGCACACAAATCATCACAAGCACCAAGTCAAGCCAACCTCAGGACCATGCCGTCTCGCTACTCGATCCTTCTCGTCGCTCTGCTCGCAGCTCTGGGCGACAACACGTGCTCGGCACAACTGAGCTTCCCGAGTCTCAGCGGTGGCACTGGCGGTGCCACTGGTGGTGGTCTGAGCAGTCTCATGTCCGGACTGGGCGGCGGCAGCGGCGGCACTGGGGGCGGTCTCAGCAGTCTCATGTCTGGCCTCGGCGGTGGAGCTGGAGGTGGCGGCTTGAGCAGCCTGATGTCTGGACTAGGAGGAGGAGGCAGCGGCGGTCTCAGCAGCCTCATGAAAGGATTCAGCGGTGGTAGTGGCGGTGGTGGACTCAGCAGCCTCATGTCCGGTCTTAGCGGTGGCGCCGGTGGTACCGGAGGCGCTGGTGGACTGTCCAGTCTCATGAAGGGCCTCGGTGGTGGCGGTGGTGGTGCTAGCGGACTCTCCGGGCTCACTGGAGGTGGTGGTACCAACCAGGTCGCGAGTGACAGCGACACAGCTCCAGTGGGAAGTGTGACGGCCAACAAGGACGCCGTTGCCAGCGACGCGACGTTCACAGGATCGGAGACTTCGTTGGGATTCAAGGACGTCCAGGACCAACAACCAAGCACCACCCAGCAGCCGCAGCGCCGACTGCGAGTCGAAGGCCAAGCGTGATTCGATCCACGAGCAGTGGACGCGGTCAAGTGAGTGTACAGATTAGATGTTGAGTCGTACCATATCGTAGATGCATGTTGTACCGTAAATGAAGCCGTACTGAACATCCCGACTAACTGTAAAGTGCTGAATCAGTCTCCAACGTCAACACAGGAGATCATCAGCCAATCAGATCGAAGGCTTCGCCCATCGTGTGATGGTCACATCGTCGGATTACCCCCACGAATGCATGTCAGCGGGGGAAACGTTGAAGCTGCTTGGTGAAAAATGCAAAGACAAGCTGATGTTTACTCCTCAGTGAGGAGCCGCCTGGTCAACGAGGACCCACGCCACGCATGACTCTCGACAGGAGAAGCCATTCTGCAATCCACCTACAAGCGACCAAGTCCAGCCAACCCACCCCATTCATCATGGCCAAGATCGCGATCGTCTACTACTCCACCTACGGCCACATTGCCCAGCTCGCCGAGGCCATCAAGGAGGGAGCCGAGAAAGTCGAGGGCGCCGAGGTGACCATCTACCAGATCGCCGAGACGCTCCCAGAGGAGGTGCTGTCCAAGATGCACGCGGCGCCTAAGAAGGACCACCCGATCGCGACGCCTGAGACCCTGAAGGAGGCCGACGGCATCCTGTTCGGTTTCCCAACGCGTTTCGGCTCGTTCCCAGCGCAGGTGAAGGCGCTCTTCGACTCGTGCGGTGGTCTGTGGGCTGCGGGCGCGCTCGTGGACAAGCCAGCGGGTATCTTCTTCAGCACGGGCACGCAGGGAGGTGGTCAGGAGACCACGGCCATGACAGCTATCACCTTCCTGACGCACCAGGGTCTGATGTACGTGCCACTGGGCTACCGCTCGCCGCTTCTGTTCAACATCGATGAAATCCACGGCGGCTCGCCGTGGGGCACCGGCACGATCGCTGGTTCGGATGGCTCGCGTCAGCCGACCAAGGTGGAGCTGGACATCGCCAAGGTCCAGGGCGAGAGCTTCGCCGACGTTGCGAAGAAGCTGTTAGCTTAAGTGTCTCCATTCAGCGCACAAGTGGACTCGCTGAGCAAGTATTGCTGGCAGATTCGACAGTTTATGTCGATCTTTTCATCAATATCACAACGATCAACTTGATTTGCGCCGGTGTTGCGATTACTATTAATGCAGCAAATGGAGATATGACCAACATCTTACTCTAGGACACACTACGTCTGGATACGTACACGCACTGGCATCAACCTTGACGAAACAAAACGAGAACCTGTTGCTCTGTTGTTGTTGTTGTTGTTGTTGGTACCGCTTCCTCCTTGGTTGTTCTAGCTCGATGAGAAACCAAAACCCCGATTGCTGTTGCGGCTGCTCGTTTCTCTGAAGCTTGGACCGTTGAGACTGAACGACGGCGGCTTAGTGAGGCGAGCACCAAGCGTGATTTGACGAAGTTGTGGCGTGCCATATCATACATCCATATTTTGCCGAAAATACAAATGTGCCCTGACTAAAGTGTACTGAATCTAGAAGTCTCTAACTTCAACACAGCCAGTGGCACAACCAGATCACGGTGACGCCATCGGCTTCGGAGACCATCAGCCAATCAGATCGACGGATCTGCTCAGCGTGGCGACGGAAAACTAAACACTGTTGGTCAAAGTCATTTGGCTACATACATCAAATATAAAAGGGTATCAGGAATATTGGAGACCTTTGGGTATCAGAGACCACCAACCTACAGAAGCTCTTGGCTGCATATCGATTGTCACAGGCTTTATCTACTTGCCACGTCACGAGCGGCGATTACCCAACCAAGCGCATCTCAGCGGGAAGGCCAGCGACCTTCCTCGTTGAAGAATGAGGAGTCTCACAGTGAGGAGCTAGAGAGGCTGCCTGGACGAAGTCCACGCACGCCACGCATGACTCTCCACGGGAGGAGCCATTCTGCAATCCACCAGCAATCCACCAAGTCCACCCAACCACCCCAGTCACTATGACCAAGATCGCCATCATCTACTACTCCACCTACGGCCACATCGTGCAGCTCGCCGAGGCCATCAAGGAGGGCGTCGAGAAGGTCGAGGGCGTCACTGCCACGATCTACCAGGTGCCAGAGACCCTCTCGGAGGACGTGCTCGGCCTGCTCCACGCGGCGCCTAAGAAGGACTACCCGATCGCGACGCCTGAGACCCTGAAGGGGGCCGACGGCATCCTGTTCGGCTTCCCAACGCGCTTCGGCTCGTTCCCAGCCCAGATCAAGGCTTACTTCGACTCCACGGGCGGTCTCTGGGCCACCGGTGCGCTTGTGGGCAAGCCAGCGGGCTTCTTCTTCAGCACGGGCACCCAGGGCGGCGGCCAGGAGACCACGGCCTTCACGGCCGTCACCTTCCTGGCCCACCAGGGTCTCACCTACGTGCCGCTGGGCTACCGCTCGCCACTCATCTTTAACCTTGATGAAGTCCACGGCGGCTCGCCATGGGGCACGGGTACCCTCGCTGGTGCCGACGGCTCGCGCCAGCCATCCAAGCTGGAGCTCGATGTCGCCAAGGTCCAGGGCGAGAGCTTCGCCGGTGTCGCCAAGAAGCTGTCGGCTTAGACTGATGTCTGAGATTCGTTTTGAGACGGTGATGCAGCGCCTCGTCCATATACTACAGTACTCCACTACACACACTTTAACTACAAACAATGAGCCGCTCGTTTTCACCTGAACATTCGCTTTGTGTGTGGTGTGCTTTGCATTTCATCAACACCGAAAAGGCGGTTACGCGCAACGCTTTGACTCATTTGGAGATGAGTCGCTCATCTTCAGGCTATACTGTACCTACCGTCCCTTCGCTACAATACAGTACTGTGATACTGCAGCTTCGGTGCAAGCAGCTCACGTGAAGTTAGCACTTCGGTGTAAGTTGCCTCTGTCATTGTATGCGTTGATTCTCTATTTCATTGTTACTTTAGCTGCGTTTTACTCGCGCTAATAATGCGTGGGCCTCCTGTGCGGTGTAGGCGCGGCACTGGAACAGCGTCCATTTGTCTGGCGCCGTGTCCAGCCGCAGCTGCATGATGCCCTGCATGGTCATGAGCGTCACTTGCATCTTGGCAGCGAGTCGGTGGGCCACAGCGGGCGTTTTCTTCATGGCTTGCAAGAACTCCGTGCAGGACGCGCCCATGAGCGACTCGACCAGTGCGGGGTCCACTTGGACTTCTTGTGTGGCTGTGCCGTCTTCGATGAGCACGCGTAGATTGAAGACGCCCGTGTTGAATTGGAAGCCAGCGACTGACTTCATGAAGCCTCGGATCGTGAGGATCGAGCCGACTTGCATGGGCTTGGCGTTGAGCGCGGACACTCTGGAGTTGAAGTAGAGATACGGAGACGTGATATCGATGGGAGTTCGAGGCTCCTCTGGCTTGACGATGGACATGGACGTGAGCAAGTTGAACGCGGTTTCTATCCTGAACGGATCGGCCTTCATCTCCACTGGTCTTGTGGTCATGTCGACCACGTCGTGAATGACTTCTGCAACTGTAAGCGGGGGAGTCGCAGGCCGAGGGACCCGACTGGATTCTGGATGTGGCCGCTTCCGAGACGCTGAGCTTGGGCGACTCGTAGGCAGTTCCATTGGTATCCGTGGTGTGTTGGGTGAGTAGAATAAATGCTCCACCATTGGATCGGTGATGTCACTCGCAGCGTCGTCGTCGGATGAGATGTCCACGAAGACTGGCGGGTTCACAACTTCCGGCTTCACTCGTGGCGGGGAGAACACGCGCAGAACCTCCGGCTTACGATCCATCCGTTGATCTTCGCGATGATATAACGCCTGTGGTGGCGGCTGAACAAGACCTCTGGCTGATGAGGCTGAACTCGGCCTCGACGAAGCCGCCCCAATGGCTGGTATTGCTCGGCTCGGGGCACTGTCAGCAGGTTTTCTTCCGGGCTTCTCCTGCGTGACAGTGGCTGAAGAGTGGAGATCTGCTCCCGACGTCATGATCGCGGCAGAGTAGGCGCCTGCAGGTCTCGTCGATGCCTCTGATGTGTTCGAGTGTAGTTTGGAGATGTCAAGCGCGTCATTTCCAGAGGCGCCGACGACGTAACACGTGTCGGGCGTCAGCATCAGCATGCCGTGGCGCACAGCGACGTTCTGGACGACAACCTGACCACACACATCAATACAAAATGAGCATGACGCTGGCCACGAGCGACTAGTCAACTCACGCACCTTGGTTCCTCGTGGCGTCTTGACGCCGAGCGACGGCAGCCACTTGAATTCGAATCCGAACACCGTCTGATGGCCGTCCGTGAGACACAGCTTCAGCGTCCTCGTCGGTCCTTTCGTTTCTTCCGTGCGGTTCTCAAAATTCGCGCCAATATTCACGATATCGACCACCTAGTAAACCCGCATTTTCCCGTCAGATCTCGAGTATGCAAATGCATTATAGACACTCGCTCCGCACCTGGAGAATACACGCGCCTTGGAGAACGGAGCCATTGAGTTCCTGTACATTCGCGGGTAGCATGGGCTTGCAGCTGACATGGAGATCCTCCTCCAGAAGCCGTCCGAGTAGGTAGTTGGTGACGGCATTGGCCGTGCGGATGGCGCCATTCGCAGAGAACGCGCGCAGCTCGCGCGCCTCCCACGCGGGGTCCACGCCGGCGTACTCGAGGCATCGCGACGTTCGGTTCATGCGCGTTCGTGCTGTGTGGCTCGCTCCTGGCTCATCGATCGGCCCCGCAGACACACAGAGACGCAGCGATCGAGGGCGCCCGCCAATATGCGGCTTCAAAATGGACTGCTTCCCGCCAATTGCCAGTGGGTTACAAAACGTAACCCTCTTCGTGCAAAACAATATACTGATTCAAGATGGTGTCATGTTAAGAACGTGTTATGTTTCAGTTAGGTGGTCGATGTCCCACACACACGTCACAGACTGACTTTCTCAGGCGAAAGCGACGTGACCGGGGGCTGCTGCGCGTACTGCAGAGGCTGCTCTTCCATCGCGCCGTAGGCAGTGACAGGACGCGCGAATGGGATTCTTTCTGCCCCTGGCTCAAGCACGACAGCGAACTGCTCAAAACAAATAACACACTCAGCCTCTGGGTACTCTGGTATAGGCCGTGAAGTTTGCGATGCGTACCTCGGGGTGGTCTCGAAGAATGAGCACCTGCGGAAGCTCAATGTAGTGCATCTTGATGAAGCGGAAGACGACCATTCCACTGCCGATGGCGAGTAGATACAGGATCCAGAGCCAGATCGGCTCGTCATCGCTTGCTCGCAAGAGAAGACTCAACACAGCGAAGTACGCGATCGTGAACAGGATCACCATGAACGTGCCACGCTTGCGGTAGTGGTGGCGGATCAGAGACGACGCCATCGTTGATGGGAATCGACCAGTGAATTTGGCGATCTTCCTGTGATAGTAGCCCATGATCTTGAGTTGATTGCAGTCTTCAGACATCTCGATCTGTGTGATCATGATCAGTTAATCACCCACGCAGTTCGGTGGACCGTCAACGAGAAGCTACTGACCTCGCGCCAGTAGTTCCATCGCATCTTGTGTCCTTCTGGCCATAGCACTGTGAATCGATACTGCATCAGCACACAACAACCACGTCAGAAGCCACCTGAAACCAGTCCCAAGCCAACACCAACTTACAATGGCCATGCCCAGCTCGAATGCACTGACGATCGCGACAAGAACGAAGACCGGCGTCTTGAGAAACCACGCGTGGAGCAGCAGCACGACCACCGAAGGAACCACAAAGACAAGGGCGGCGCGCGTGATGCCGATGAGAAAATACACGCGCTCCAGCTTGGACAGCTCTTGGTTGGACACATGCGGCGCAAAATGGCGCACGATCTTGCGCTGGTGCGCATGGTACTCGTTCAGGTCCGTCGACCACGACGCGTACATGGTTTTGGTGGCTGTAGAAGCTGCAGACAGGCGTGCGAAGCGCTGCTAAAATGGATCAGCGCAGGTGTCGACTCAACTCGAGTGTTCTTGTGTGGTGCGCGTCTCTTTCTTCTGAAAATGGAGAGCTATGTTTGATGATGATGAGATCCCCGAATGCGCACTTTCTGGACTGTTTTGACCCTCATTCTGCAACTTGAGGTGTGGATTTGTAATTTTGCGGTTCATAGTTGTATAAAAAAGCAATTTGAAAAAGTGCCGCAGGTCTGCGACGTGTGTGTGTGTGTGTGTGGCTCTTCATCTACTTGAGCTCCACGTCGACGTTCTCGGTCGAGACGGCGGCGTCGGGGATCTCGGACGAGTGGCCCTTGCTGAAGGTCTTGGACAGCGCGTTGGTAGCCTGCACGGTGCGGATCGCAGCCTTGAACTTGCGACGCGCGTTGAAGCGGCGCAGCTCCTCGAGCGCGCTCGTGAGCTGCACCGTCGCGATCTCCTTGCCCGTGACCCACTTGTGGTCGAGCAGTTGCGTGGCCGTCCATCTACAGGTATCAAAACAATTCGCATCAGCCAAGACGATCATCATGGAGAGTTGTACGCAGGAGAAAGGACTCACCGTTCCGATGGGTTCACGACGAGCATCTTGTTGATGAGGTCCTTGGCGTCGTCCGACACGTGGTCCCAGTACGGCGAGTCGTACGCGAACTTTCCGCGCTTGATCTTCTTGAACAGCGCGTTGTGGTTGTCGTCGTGGAACGGAGGGTAGCCACAGAGCAAGATGTACGTGATCACACCGATACTCCAGATATCGACCGACTTGCCGTACGGGTGGCCCTCCAGAATCTCCGGCGCGACGTAGCCTGGCGTGCCACACGCCGTCACGAGGCCTTCGCTGTCAAAGTCGATCTTCTTCGCGAAGCCAAAGTCTGCGAGCTTGATGGAGGCGTCGTCGTCCTTGCTGGTGAGCAGCAAGTTCTCTGGCTTCAGGTCTCGGTGCACGACATTGGCGTCATGGCAGTACTTAATCGACTCGAGCAGCAGCTTGACCAGGTCGCGCGCTTCTCGCTCACTGTAAAACGACTTCTCCACGATGCGGTCGAACAGCTCACCGCCCTCCATGAACTCCGTCACCAGGTAGTAGAACTTTTCCTCCTGGAAAAAGTCGTGGAGGATCATGATGTTCGGGTGGTTCATCTAGACAAATAAACATCCCCACCAGTGAGTCTCCCTCCATCCATCATCATCGTCATCATCTCTCTCATCTTCCTTACCTGCTTGAGAATCGCAACTTCGGTCGTGAGCGCCTCAATGTCCTCGGCCGTGAGCCCGTCGCGCTTGATGCATTTGATCGCGTACTTCTGGCCCGTGGGCTTGTGGACCGACTCCTTCACGACCGAGAACGTGCCCGAGCCGATGACCTTGCCCAGCGAGTACTGCTCGTCGAAGCTGTTCGGGTTGGGCGGGTTCGCGCCGCCGTTGTGCTCGTGGTGGCTGGCGTTGCCCGCAGGCGCCGCGCGCTGCTCCACGCCGTTGGCCGCGAGTTGCGCCTCGGCGTTCATGACGTCTTCCGCCTGCTTGGAGTTGACGCAGCCCATGGTGACGAGGAGGATGCGGATGTGATACTGCGAGTGATACAGAGACGCCGACGATAAAGGCGATGGTTTGTTGGTGGATCTATAGACGCGTGTGGTTAGACCAGAGCTGCTGGTCGGAAGAGCTGCTCAGCTTGCTCTTTAGACTGCCCTCGATTTCTGGCCGCTGCGCTGGCGTTTTCTATCTGTGCCAGAAAGATAAAAACAGCTGGCACATGGATCCGCGATAAGTCGCCGAGGAAGATGCGAAGACGTTTCGTTGGATGAACCGGTATTTTACTCGTTTCGACCACATACAAAATGCAAGTGTGCGCGTGTCGCAGCATTTTCCAACCAGTGTTGTTCTGCTTCGTCGTCTTCTAAGTCGTGAAGGTGAACTTGTCGCCCTGTGAAGAGACACAGACGACGTCGTGGGTGAATGACCAAATGCAAGTGAGATGCAACGATGACAGGGGCGTCGTCACGCGTGCGTACCTGTCGCAGCTTCGCATTTAGCTTCGGTAGGACGTAGGAGACGGCGGCGCGCGGCCGCGTGAGGCGCTGGCGGACGACGGTGATCTCGTGAGGAGGCGACGCTGGTACGCGTTGAAGACGCTTCTTCTGAGTGGTGTGGTTGCGCCGTGGTGGTTTGGAGAGCGCGCGTGGGCTCATGAGGCGTGAGCGCTTCAGTAGACCGTAGTAGTCGCCCTACACGTGCCCGATTGAGAACCCGATATGCATTGGAACGGGACATGGAAGAGCGACTCACCCGGCGGATCTTTCGGTTCAACGGCGGCTCAACGTAGCTAACGTCGCTCTTGCGACGGCGCAGTCGGCCTTCGAACTACGTCACAGCCGACAGAGTCAGTTCCTCAAAGCTGGGGCGTTCCAATAGCTAATCGAAGCCAGCGCACCTCTGGTGCCAACGACCGCGCCACTCCGTCGTCGTCTTCGTCGTCGTCATCCGTAGCGTGCGCTGTCGTACTCTTCGGTGGCGACGGTGACTGCATGCGAATGTCGTCGTCTACAGGCTGATTTGTATCCAAAAGTTAGCTCACGGCCGAGCGACTCGACGATGGTCTCGCTCTTGGGACCACGCATTACCTGGTCGCGTCCACGGGTTGATTCTCGTCGGCTTGTGGCCACGATGAGCAACTCGCGTCTCACGATCTTGATCGTTGGCGAAAGACTCCGACGAGGATCTCCTGGCTATGGTAACGACGCTCACGTCAGGCGATTGATAGTTATTTCATTGGCAAGTTCTAACAAATGAGCTTACCGAGCACGAGCTGCGGCGTGGTGGCGTCTGCTGCATTGACGAACCGGGACTGAAACTGTGTAGTTCACGGACTTCGTCGTCTTCGCCTTCGTGGGGCGGACGAAGGTCACACTGGACACCAATCGTGGATGTGGCTGGGCAGCTCACTCAGTTCGAAACCATCTCACGACACGCAAAGAATCACTACCGTCACTTACCTGGCGTGGACTGCGCCTTCTTCTTCGCCCATGATCTGACTGCTTTATTGCATGAGCCCACGAAACCATCGCCTTTAGATCATGCTTCCAGCTTAGCTTACCTTGCGCAGTCAGAATCGCTTGTTGCTGCTTTCGCTCTTGAGCATGTCGTGAACTGTCAGTTGTCGCCACTCATAGGAACAAGGCATCCGTCTTACCTCTCGCTAATTCCATTTTGGTGACGTTCTTCGCACATTTCCTCGTCAGTTTCTTCCCACGACGCTGCGCTCACGTTATGACGTACCAGTTGCTTCGCGAGATCGCGGTTCTTGTCCGCCAGCGCCACCACGTCCTCGCGCAGCCGCTGGAGTTCGTCCATGACGCCATACACGTAGCCGATGTTGCTTTTGCGCGCGCCCTTCACCATGTTTCCTCGTCTTTCACTTGGTTTCCGTTTGAGTCGTCGGCCTTTTCGAATTTGTTGGCGCCAACAAGTTTGAGTATTCGTTCTGAGAGGTGTTGGTGGAAACGCCAACAACTTCAACAACCCAAGATTTGTTGGAAATTCGTCCTGTTCGCGACATTCTCATTTGTTGGATGGGTTACGGCTCGCCAACATAACCTCGCAGGAATGCCGTAAGAGCGGTGTGTTTCCGCATTGCACACACATCGATGGGGCGCTCCCCTTTCTACAGGATGAAGGCGTAGTTAATTACCAGCATCGACAGAGAGATCGCTGTGTCAATCCATCACTTACCGCATTGATCGCGTGCTGATCGGCACCGGCTTGAAGAAGCATCTTAGCACACTCCACGTGCCCTCCTTGAGTGGCCTTGTGCAGGGGCGTGCTGCCATCGTTAGCTGCAACATTGACACCCGCGCCGTTCTGGATCAAGACGCTGACAATCTCCCGTTGTCCAAGCAGCGCTGCGTGATGAAGCGCTGTATAACCATTCTGAACATCAATCGTCAGCATCAACATGCGTAAAGAGGAACAGAAAACAATGTCATTGCTGCCAAACTCACACGGTCTTTGGCGGAGGTGTCGACTTTCCTCTGCGCGATGAGCCGTTGTACAAGATGAACATCTCCATTCAGCGTCGCGACGTGGAGTGGCGTGTTCACAGGTGGCTCATTCACATCGCGCTGTTTCCTGAAGAACTCTTTGAACGCGTCGCTCGAATCCACCGGCGCCAGCGTCTTGAGCACGTTGCCTTTCACCGCCATTTCCTGCCTTCGACGCTTCAAGCGTCAGCGTAACCACAACGTAACCGCCTATCGGATATTAGCTTAGCTTAGGTTTCACTCGGATTTAGCATTATTGTCGTCGAATGGACCGTAACCCCTGGCGCCGTAACCGTACCCCGGCGGCCACCTGTGGCCCATCAGTTCAAATTGCGGTGGTGAGGTGAGGATCTGCACCGTCGACATCCTCCGAAAATGAAGCGGTGTCCGTCGCTGGTTGCGCGCATCCAACGACTTCCCCAGCGACACGCTCGCTCTGCGACCTCCTCGCACCAATGGCGCCGCCCTCTGTGCGTCTCCTCATACGACTTGCGTCGCCTGAACGGCTCTGACGCGTCCACAACGTCGCCATTTCCAACGAACGCCATCTCGTCGCGGGGCTTTGCATCGAGCTCACGCACGCCCACAGTGCGCAAGGAAGCCGCGAAGAAGGCGCCCGTGTCTGCCGATGACTTTGAGACGCTGAAGCAGTTCCTGATGAAGCCTGCGACCGAAGGAGACGCCTATAACGCCGCGAAAGCGATCGTCTCGTCCATGATGGACCACCACGTGTACGCCGATATGTCGGGCCAAGAGGCCGCTGTGATGAGCATGGTGGCCGACGCCATGCAGGACCACGCGTTTGTCGTGGACGTGTACAACTGCCTGCGCCGTGCGCGTGTGGCGCCGTCGCCCATGACGCTGGGGCTCACGGCCGAGGCCTGCGCGTCGACCGGCGACTGGCAAACGGCCCACGACGTGATCGACCAGATGCGCGAGGCCGTGGACATCATGCATCCGTCTGTGGAGATCTACGAGAACGCTGTGCGCGCGTGCCACACTGCGAAGAAGTGGATGCAGGGCAAGCAGCTTCTCGAGGCCATGCGCAACGACGGACTCGAGGCCTCGGCCGACATTTACCTGCAGGTTATCGAGACGTGTCTGCTCAGCGGCGAGCTCACGGCGACCCAGCGGTTACTGCAGGAATTCCTGCGCGAATTCTCGATGCTCGAGGCTGACGAAGTGCGCGACGTGCTTGAAGGACTGCTGGGCATGGCCATCGAGCATGACGTGATGGACCACGCGCTGTTTTTCCGAGACCAGCTCGCACAAAGACAGATTGTGGTGCCCAAGGAGACGTACGAAGAGCTGATCCAGATGAGCGCGCGTCAGGGCAAGTGGCACAGTGCGCGTGTGCTGCTGGCCCAGCTCACGAAGGCACGCGCGTTGCCTGTGGCTGCGCCGTCGAACCAGTTCACGAATGATACGGAGCGGTTGCTGGACGAGATGCACGACCACGGCCTCGAGATTTCGCTGGAAGTTTACAACAAGGCATTGCGGGCGTATGGCGGCCAGACCGTGCTCCACAAGGCCGAGAACTTGCTCGCGACGATGCACCAGCGCGGCGTGCGGCCCGACACGGTGTCGTACGCAGCCGTGATCAACAGTTGCGGCATGAACGTCGACGCGTCTCTCCAGTATTTCGAAGAATTTGAGCAGACCGCCTTAACGATGAGTCCCGACCTCGTCCACGCGTTTCTCCTGGTGCCGAGCCGAGCGAAGGAGTGGCAAATCGTTGTCGACAGATATGAGATGATCCAGAAGTCGCTGCCGCGGGACGATCCGCTGCTCAAGCAGCTCGATATGGACACGCGTATTCTGTCGTGTGTAGCCACGGCTCATGGCCAGATGGAGAACAACGACGAGATGCTGAGCGTGTTCACGAGCATGAAGGTGCGCGGGCTTGTGCCGAACCTGTACGTGTACGCGGAGGCCATGCAGGCGTACATCCGCAAGGGCCAGTGGCGCCATGCGCTGCTGCTGTTTGACCACATGTGGACAGAAGAGATCGACAAGGAGAAGCTCAAGCAGTTCCCATTGACGTGGGATGCCGCCATCGAAGCTGCAATCGCGGGCGACGACACAGAGCGACTGGAGACGCTGTACCAGCAAATCGTCGCGCAGCACGGCCGTCTTCGACCACACGTTGCGGCCAAGCTGATTGAAGCGGCGACCCACGTGCCGACAGAACAAGTGTGGGCCGACTTTCTGCAGGTTAAGTATCTCCACGAACGCCGCAACATCGAGGAGCAGCTTCCGAGTTGGTGGGTTCTGAACGCGGTGCTGAGAAGAGCAGTGAGCGACTGGGACGATGAGATGGCCGAGAAGATCATCCGGGAAGCCAAGACGCACATGGGTATCCAGCGGTTCGGTGCCATGACGTACTCGCTGATGCTGGAGCTGTACGCGCGCCAGAAGAACCACCTCCAGTTCATGCGTTGGTGCGACAAGATGGCCGACAGCCAGTCGATGGTCACGGGCTTCACAACACGAGCGCTGATCGGCCATTTGCGCAATCTCGCCCACGACGAAGAAGGCGAAGTGATTGGAGGCAGCGGCCGAGAGGCCATGGAGGAACTGGCTGAGGCCGTCGCGAGGCTGTACGCCTTTTCCAAGTTCGGCCGTAAGCAGAAGAAGAAGGACGTGGACTTTTCCAAGTGGACGGCGTTCAAGACTCCTGCCGAGTTGGCGCGGAAGATCATGGACGTGTCCGAAGTACGAGATAACGCGATCTGGATGCCCAGTATCGAAGAGTACGTCACGTTATGTGAGACCGCGGACGACCTGGAAGACATCTTCCAGCGACTGGATCGCCACGAGGAGGCCTTCGAGACCCACGAGATCACACCCGAGTTTGTTCAGGCGTTTTTCCTGGCAGTGACCGAGATCGCGCCGCACTTGCAGCCTCGCCTGCGTGATTTCCTGATCAACTGTCTCGAGACGCAACCCAAGGAAAGCGCCCAGGCTGCGCTCGGTGTGTTCTGTTCGATCTCGCCACCGCACGAAGTGCTGGAGCTGTTCAAGACCTTGATCGAAGAGAGTGAGGACAACGACCTTGAAGATGACGAGCTCGTGATCTTCCTGGCGAGCTGCGCCGTCGAGGTCGAAGACGCCGACTACGAGGACAACACGCCTGTGGCCGTGGACGCTGAGCGCCTGTACCAGACGTGCCAGCTCGTCGCCGAGTACGACATCTCGCTGGGCGCGAGTTCGATCACGTTCCTGCTTCGGACGCTTCTTTCGCTTTCCCGCCGCCAGGAGCAGCAGCTTTATGGTAACAATGCGTCTCCGCAGCGTGTGTACGAGACCCGCGAACTGATCAAGAGCTTGTTGTCGTCGGCTTTGGCGGGCTCCTCGCGCGAAGAGATGCGCGAGTTCATCGAAGAGATCGCGAGCGACCCTCGGGACTTGGAGTACGCGGACGAGATCCTCGAGTTGCTGTAGGTGTCCATAAACTGAGCTGGTAATATAGAAACATCTAGAATCGTCATCTTGGGAGTAGAACTCAAGTCTACTGTATAGATGCTGTTAGGAAGCTTCTGGCGTCGAATGCTTACAGCAGAGACATACGCTAATGGACTTAGGCCGACATCTTCTTCGTGACGTTCGCGAAGCTCTCGCCCTGGACACGGGCGACGTCCAGCTCCAGCTTGGTTGGCTGGCGCGAGCCATCACCACCGGCGATGGTGCCCGCGCCCCACGGCGAGCCGCCGTGGACCTCGTCCATGTTGAACAGCAGCGGCGAGCGGAAGCCCAGTGGCACGTAAGTGAGACCGTGGCAGGTTAGGAAGGTGAGCGCAGTCATGGCCGTGGTCTCCTGGCCGCCGCCCTGGACACCCGTGCTGAAGAAGATGCCCGACGTCTTGCCGATGAGGGCACCAGAGGTCCAGAGGCTGCCCGTCGAGTCCCAGTAGGCCTTGACCTGCGATGGGAACGAGCCGAAGCGCGTGGGGAAGCCGAAGAGGATACCGTCGGCCTCCTTCAGGGTCGCTGGCGTCGCGATCGGGTGGTCTTTCTTAGGCGCCGCGTGCATCTTGGCAAGGATCTCGTCGGAAAGAGTCTCGGCGATCTGGTAGATGGAAACCTCGACGCCTGCAACCTTCTCGGCTCCCTCCTTGATGGCCTCGGCGAGCTTCGCGACGTGACCGTGGGTGGAGTAGTAGACGATCGCGATCTTGGTCATGGTTGGTTGGTTGGTTGGCTAGTTGGTCTTGAGGAGTTGCTGGTGAATTGCAAAGTGATTTGATGTCGGTAGTGGCTCGGAGGCTCATCAGTGTGACGAGACACATAGTCTTGGGCTGCAATCTTATCGCCGCTGACACCAATTAGAGCCACTTGCCGAGGAGGGGGGTCCTTACAAACAGAGCAATACACTTCAGTGTAATCACCGCAATCGACAATCGACCAACACTATGGTATATTGTCCACAATGTTGGTCGCTCGTCACCCCACGTATCCCTATCATACCAGCAGTGTTGGTCTACTGGTCGTTCCAGTCTACTGTCACCTCGGATAGGAACATAAAGGGAACGTCGGACCTACATGTACGAGTACTCGGAGAGCTTGAGAAGGGGCACATTCTGAACTTTCGCCGCTCATTTCCAGTACCGGTATGATGGGGTCTGCGACCGAGCAAAGACTGTTCAGTGAGGGGTGCTTTTCTATGTTGATGGATCGCCGCGCGTTGATAGAACGCGTCGCGTGTCTTGCACAGGAGAGCACGCAGACGTAGCTCGAGATTACGAAGTGCAGGCTCGTCATCACGGAGATACTGCGACCGTCTAGGTTTTGAATCCCACGTGAGCAACGCTGTCCGTGAAAATCCCAGTCCACCAGAGTTCAGGTCCAAATGGATATTTCAATCAAATCAAAACAACGGCTCTATTTCTTGGATGTGTCGGCTGCAGTCGGTGGCGACGTGGTCTCTTCTTTCCCTGCCGATGCTGCCGCCGTGGCAGGCAATGCCGCCCCTGCAGACTTGGACGACGTCGTGGACGCCGCGCTTTCGGGCGTGACGAAGATCTTGGCCTTGTCCAGCTCCTGCATGAGCTTGGTGTGGAGCTCGTCGGCGTTGAAAGCCAATGCCTTGGCAGCTCGTCGCTTCTTGTACGCGACGCCGATCCGCAGCATGAAGCCGTTCTCTTCGTCGTACTCGAGCTCGATGGTCGGCGCACTGCCGCCCCAGTCCTTCTTGTCCTTCTCGGTCCACACGACCTTGGCGACCTTGATGCCGCCTTCGAAATGGTGCGTCTCGTCCTATTCAATCCACAACAGTAAAAGTCAGCAAGCCAAGGTCTCCGTTAATATGATACTGGAGACGTACCGAGATGATCTTGGTCCGCAGGAACGCTGTGAGGTTCTTGAGCTGGATGGGTACTTTCTTCTCGATCTTGATGGTCACGACGCCCTGCGACTTGAAGCTGATGAACCATAGCAGCGCCACGACGCCCACGCCCACGATGACCCAGATGAGCATGCTGAAGAAGAACCAGAGCCCCGGGTTCGAGTACACCATGACCTCCATGAAGTTCTTCATCCAGTCCGTGTCCTTGACCGACCAGTCGCTGCCAGTCACGCGGTCTAGCAACTCAAACGCCAGCAAACCAGCGAGCATGACCTGGATCAGCAGCAGCGTCGACGCTGTGCGTTCGTTGATCTCTTGCAGCTCACACAACGAACGCGTTTGCATGCGAATGGCTTCGTTCTGTTGGAAATCGCGTTCGTGGGACACGATGCTCGCCATCTCATTCAGCACTGCGAGTTCGTGGCGAGCACCCGACATGTTCTTGTGGAGATCTTTGACTCGCCGCTTGAGCTGGTTACTCAGTGAGCCAAGCTGCAGTCTCTCGTACAGTGCACGACCGGCCTGCTCTGGTGGTTCAGGCGGTACAATCGACTCATCGAGTGATTCCTTGAGATACCCGAGCGTCTCTTCTAGTAGAATGACCTGCTTGGACAGCACAGCGAGTCGGTCGCGGATCTCACGCAGCCGGTTCGGGTCTTTCGTGGCGTTTTCGATCAGAATCCGCACTTGGGCCATGTCGTCGACGATGATAAACATGCGCGCGAAGAAGTTTTGCGTGAACAGATTCATGGACTCGTAGTTGAGGAAGCTGCAGAGCAACGGCTCGTGGTGGCGGCTATTCGGACCGGCGATCATGAGACCGTACGCGCCGAAGATGAGCGTGTCGTGCTCGCTGATATCAAACGCCGCGCGTGTGTCTCCGATGACCTGTTTGAGCTCGTTCTCGTACTCGCCTTTGTCCATATACTCTTCCGCAGTCAAATGCGGCGTGATCTCGTTCGCGATGATCAAATTGATCTTGTTGCGGCTCTCGGCCTGGCCAGAGAAGATCAGATTGAGTAAAGCACGCTGGTACGATGACAACACACTGTCGACGATCTTGGACGAGTCCATGTGGACATCCACAAGCAACCGCGACAAGTGGTCCAGCGAGATATTGTCCTTGATGCGGTCCATGATGGCCTCCACTTGCATGCCGTAGAAGCTCGAGCCGGCGGCTGTGAGTGAGCAGCCAAAGGTCTCTACCTGTACGACACCAGGGGCTTCAGGGAAGTGGATGTCGGCCTCGAAGTTGACGTGGTTGGTCATTGTGTAGTCCAGGATGTTGATGGACGTGAGCCCTGGGTCCACAGAGATCTGTGTGCCGGAGGCATTGTCGTCTACGATCGCAGTGAAGAAGCCTCCTTGGACTCGCTCAGTGGATCCGAGGTTACAGTTGAGCTGCACGACTTGGTTCGAGCCAAACGGAATGTACTCGGACACGATAAGTGAGACCGAGTTGAGCGTGATGATCTCGTCGAGTTGATCTCGGATCGACGAGTCGCTGACGCCGCATTCATGCGCACGGTGGGCATTACTGAGAGTAGGGCGTCCACCAAAGCGTAGACACTGAGGGATATACGCACTGGACACGTAGGACACGTCTTCGGTCTCCGTTACCGACGAAAGCCGACGGTAGCCGCTGTCGTCGTCCACGAGCCAGTACTCTTCGCCGTCCCACTCGACCCGTAGGAGATGCAGAGTGCCTGGCGCGTACGCCATGTCGTTGACTGCGAGTTTGTCGGCCTTGCTGATCTTGTTGACGATCTCAAGTCCTTTTTCCGAGATCTGGAAGCACGTCACGGGCTGGTAGCTCTTGGACGAGAGCTTGAGACCGTTCACAAGGTCTTCTTCGCGTAAAAAGTCGATATCCGACTTGCCTTCTTGTGAAATATTGAAGTATTTGCGCTTGTTTTCCACGATTTCCGAAGACGGCGCGTAATCGTAGTCGAGCGCCTTGGACACGATCGCCTCGTACAAAAGCACGAGCAGCGCTGGCTTGCGGATCCATTCCTCCTTGTCAGACGAGCGGATCGCTGGCTTGGAGTACAGAGAGATCAAATACAACAGGCGGTTTTGGTTCTCTGTGAGCCCCGTGTCCTCCTCCACATCATCGTCGTCTTCGTCCTCATCATCGTCGTCTCCTTCAACGTCGTCGGCGTCTTCGTCCTCCTCTTCGTCCTCTTTGGCCGCTGTCTCGGGGGGCTTCTCGTCCTTCTTGGCTGCTGCCGCTGGTTTCTACAATGCGCATGAGTACTGTGAGACTCACAGTCGTATAGCTGGTGGCAGCAGTGATTTCCAACGCACCTTCATCATTGATGCTGCTGCTCACGAGATAAAAACCCGTGAGGACTTCAAAATGCACGGCAACTGGGACCCTAAAGGTCACAAAGCCGCTTCAATAGAGCGCGTGTCCGTCCGTCCGCATCCGCATCGAAAGTAACGGGTAAGTATCCGATAAACCGGTTACTCTGTTATCTTATGTAGCCATCTCCCTTATCTTATATATGTACGAAGGTCTCCCATGCAAGCTGACGGTCTCAGGAATGGAACGCCGTGTGGCACAGCGGACAGTTCTTGCGCTCGCGGATCTCGACCTCGATGCTCGTGTGGCGACAGGTTTTGCACATGAACGTGCGGTGGTCCAGGATCGTCGCGCCCGTCATCATACACGTGGGGAACTGGCGGCTGCAGTTGCCGCAGCGCGTGTCCCAGTCCTTGACGTAGCTGCGGCAGGACGGACACTCCTGTGGACGCGTCGTCGGGTCCTGCGGCCGTGCGTTCGTGAAGATCTTGAGCGCGAGCTCGCTCATCAGCGCGGCGTCCTTTTCACTGAGCGACGGCAGCGTCTCCAGCTTGATGAACGCCTTGGAACACTGCTCGTAGTGCTTGGTGTAGAACGCCGTCAATGCGATCAGCGAGTAGATCTCCCGCTCGTCCAGGATGTCTTCGTAGGCCGCGAGCTTGAGACTCGACCGCAACGCACGCTCGAGATTGCCCATGTACAACTGGCGATGAGCCAACAAGTACAAGTGGTAGGCCTCGGCTCCACGCCACGGATTGTCCAGCGCACGGTTCTCACCAGTCGCGGCGTCGTGCTGCACCAGCGTCTCCAGTGTCTGGGCCGTGACTTGAGCTGCCGTCGTGGCCTTGGTGCCTGCACCAGTCGACGTCAAGTTGGACACGTCCAGCATCTTCTTGCGCATCCGCTCGACCTCAAGCGCCGCGAGAACCTGGAGCTTCTTGGCTCGCACGGGGTTGCGGCTCACGTCCTTGGCCAGCTTCGCTAGCAGCTTGGCGGCATCCGTGCTCTTGTTCGCACGCCTGAAGAGCTCAATGGCCTGCATGGTCTTACCGTTCACCATGAGATGGCTCGCGTACTTGGTTAATACGTTCTCGATCTGTGGGAAGTTGTGCTGCTCGGCCAGTGTCACAGCTCGCTCCCACTCGTTCAGCAACACACACGCGTCGATCGCGCTCTTGATATCCCCCATGCGCAAGTACGCCTCCACGGCCGAGCTACAGAGCCCCGCACGCGTGAACTTCACAGCCATTTCCTTGAGCAGCGGCGAGTTCTCGGGGATCTCGCTCACCAAAGCCTCGAGCTGGTTGAAATCTCCGACCGTGTAGAAGCAGTGGGCAAGCGCCGACGTGTTGCTGGCCTGCGCGTAGTACTTGATGGCCTTCTCCCACTTGTGGCGGTCGGCGTAGTACTCGCCGATCATGTTCCACGCGTGGACGAGCAGCGTGTCGTTGCCGCCGCCCGACTGCACGAGCTGCACGACACGGAACCAGTCGCCGAGACGCTGGCGCAGATCGATCGCCAGGTCCTTACGGTCGATGTTACGGTACAGCGACTCGGCTTCTTCAAACTGCTGGAAGTACGCCGCGACCTCGGCCTTCTGCTTGACCTTGTCGTTGAGCATCTGCAGGCGCTTGACGTACTGGATGCCCCCGTAGTCGGCACACTTGACGAATCCTCTCTCCGCCATGCCAAAGTCGAGCTGCTCCAGCGCCGCCTCTGCTAGCAGAGCCCACAGGCGTGGGTGCGGGTGGTCCTGGATGTACTCGCAGGCCTCTGCGAGCCCCACGTTGTCCAGAAGATCCTTGGCGTCCCGCAACGACCGCGTCTGGAACTCGATGATCATGCCTTTCTCAGGCTGCTCCGGGTTCGCGAGGATATCATCCAGCAGCGCAGCCTTGACCTGAAGGTCTCTGTAGTAGCACAGATAGCCAGAAGACGACACGGGCTCTTCAGGCTCGAGCCCACGGAACACGTACATGCGTGCCTTCTCCATCATCACAAACAGCTCCGGGTTGTCTTCGGCCCAGACCATATCCCACGCGTCTTTCTTCTCAAACGGCAGCATCTTGGCCGGCGTGACGTTCAAACTGCCAGCGATTCCGAGCTCGACGATCGTCATGATGCCGTTGATGTCGATCACACTGAGCTGCGTCGAGTTGCAGTTGAGCGCGAGCATTTGCGGACGGCAGTTGACCAGATACTTCATCTCGAGCGAGATATGCGGCAGCGTGAAGCAGTGGATCAATCCACTAGCTCTTGCCACGACGATCCAGCTATCGGACGCCGTGATCGCGCAGATCGGGTCCTCTAGCTCGCGTGCCACGTACCGGAAGTGCTCGACGTCGTTGCCTTGGGTCTCGTCGACGTAAAAGATCTTTTCACGGCCGCCTCCGCGGTTCAAAAGCTGCGAGATCGTGCCAACGTCCATGGAATTGGCGTTGGTCGTCGCAGAACCCGACAATCCCGTGAGCTTGGCGCTGGAATTGCGGTACTGCCACGTGTAAATGGCGTCGTAGGAGGCCGCGATCACGTGGCGGTGGGTCATGGCCACGAAAACTGGCTCAAAATCAATGATCTTGGTCTCAATCGGCGAGCCGATCGTGTCACACAGGATCAAAGAGTACTGGATCTCCTTGAACGCCGCGCCAGCGGCTCCACCAGCGCCAGCAGCTCCATCACTCGCACCGCTCGGGTCGCTGTTGTTGTCCATGGGCCCGACGTCTTCGTTGTAGATCTTGGTCAGCAGCACGCAGTTGTCGCCCGAGGCCTTGATGTTGAGTAGCCCTTTGATGTACTTGATGTACCGCTCGTCCGACTTGGTATCCCAAAACACGACACAGTTCTCCACTTGGTCCGCGCGGTTGTACGTGTACACGAGTGTATTGGAGTAGAACCCCCACTTGTACGCCGGTCGGATGTTCGCAAAGTAAATGTGCGAGTCCACCGCCAGGCAGATCCGCAGGCCCGTGCCTTCCCACGCGAGCGCCTCAATGCGGCTGCCGGGCACACGGAGAGACCGTAAATGGCGGCCAAAAGGGTCGTAAAACTGCACCAAATTGAACTCTTTTAGCTCATTTTTCGAGCCATTCGAGTCGACCTGCGTGCCCGCGAGCGCCAGCACACTGCCGTCGTTGTTCCACTTGACCTGGGCGAGCTCCATGCCCGTGTCGATGAGCACGGGCGCGTCATCAAACCGCCCCCGCGTGACCTGCACGCGTCCGTCCCGGAACGCGATGGCCAGCGTCGGCGCCTCCTGGCTGATGTGGCCTTCGCAGCCGTCGTACCAGTTCACGCCGATGATCTTGTAGTCTCGCTCCTTGTTCCCCTCGACTGCGTACAGCGTGAGATTGCCCACTTTATTGCCCAGCGCATCGTGGACCGCGACGTCGCCTTCCTTGGTCACAAACAGTAGCGCTTTGCCGTCGGGGGACCACTCGACAAACGCCAGTTGCGTCTTCATCTCTTTCCCCCAGAGCCGGTTGCCGTCGACGCTGCCGACGATCACGGCGCCGTCTTCGTACGCGATGCAGATCTTCTGCCCGTCGTTGGTCCACTTCATGTCCTTGACGACCGACTTGTTGCGGTTGTTGATCATCTCTTCGTACCACATGCCTCGGTGGAGCACCCAGACGATGATGAGTCCGTTCTCGTCGCTGGTCGTGAGCTTCTTGTAGTTGGCGTTCCACGTCGCGCACACGACGGCGCCGTTGTGGCCGTCCAGCGACTGGTTCATGGTGAGGTTGGACGCCGCTGCGATTCCCCTGGGGCCTTTGCCGTCGGGCTGAGACGCCGACTCGAGACGCAGGACTTTGAGGAGCCCGTTCTGGCCGCCGCATGCGATCCAGCCTTGCTCCGGGTTCCACGACGCGCAGCGCAGCTTGACGTTGTTGGGGATCGCGATCTTCTTGCTGAGGAAGATGAACATGGTGGTCATGGTGATGGCGGAGGAGGAGGAAGATGGAGGATGGAGGAGGAGGGGAGAG
>JAADXB010000121.1:0-24010 GCA_023337495.1 Pythium diclinum | reverse complement strand
GTCATTCACGAGTTCTCTTTCACTCTCGGAGAAGCTCAATTGCGGTCGAAAGAGCTGCTGGAGTCGAATCGGACCGCTTCGTGAGTAGATCCTGGAGCGCTCGCTCTCGCTCATGGCATCGAAGATCCGACGCGTGATAAGCTCGCGTCGCTGACGCATCGCACGACGTAGCACCGCGCGAGACCTGACGATCGGCACAAGCTTCGCATCGCGCAAGCTGACGATCGCGTATCGCGTGCCGAGATCGATGACCTCAGAGACGAACTTGCGTGCCGCTTGCTTGACCTCTTCCGAGTATTTCTTCTTCTGGAGTCGTTTGCGGATCGACACGAGGCGAGAACCCATCGTGAGCGTCGGTACAATCTTGCTTGCTAGACTTGCGACTGCGTGCTGGTTGTCGACGCTTCTTTCAATAAACACGTAGGCACGATCCACGGGAGTGTTGGTATCTTCCGAGGCGATCCGGATCGTCACGAGGCGCTTCACCTTCTTCGCACCTGCGACGAACGGGTTTTGTTGCAGACTTTCCTTGATTCCGTGCTCTGCAAGAGTCCGTAGAATGCTGCGGCAGATGCTCTGCACGGTGGGCAGCGAACTCGCACTGTCATCGTGGCGGTAGACAGGAACGTCTCTATCCATCCCTTGAATCCGCAGCGCGACTTCAAACTTGGCAGATCGGCAGATGACTACCTCAGCCCCACGGTCACCAGTGGCAGGCGTCTTCTCATCGACAGGCTTTGCTCTCGCGAGCATCACGATCTTGCCGTTGCGACCAAATCGAATGTTCTTGGAAAATCGACCGGCAAACTCGGTGAACACTGGATCTTCATCGTATAAAATGCGGACTTCGTACACTTGGACGATGTGTCGTTCAACGAGGATCGCGTTCATTCCCTCCAAGCCCGAGTGGATTGATGCTGCTTGTGTGCTGCCACCGAGCGCTTGGAACCGCCACAACTTTGACTTTCTGCTTCGATACAGAGCCGCGAGTGAAAACCATTTGCAGTCAGGAGAAGGCCGAGTCTCAAACTGTGCTAACTGCTGTAGGGTCTCGCCGTTTTCGAGTTGCACGGTGATCGTGGAATTGCTGTCGTCACTGGACTCGTGGTCAGCTCCTGCTCGACGCACAGGCGCATTGCCGTCTTTTGACACTGCTGCTGGATGGTCGGGGTGCTGCTTCCTCAAGCTCACGACGACACAGTAGACGTGGCTCGGTAGCTCAGAGATCTGCAAACTCAGTCGATCGACGAAGCCGCCATGCAGATACCGAGATTGAGCGTACGCTGTATTTCCGTAGGAGGATTCGGGACAGCCTTCGTGGATGAAATCGAGCAGTTGCAAGTCGTAGTTGAGCATGATGGCCACGTAGCTCCATGGCGAGCGCGAGGCCGTTCGTTCGGATGGAGTGATCGAGCTGAGAGACACGCGATGGATGAGCGGGAGGCGATACAGTCCAGTAGATGTCGGCGAGATTAGCGACATGGTCGGAATGTCGTCCATACGACTCTGGTGACGCAGGAAATCGTCCTGAAACAACAGGGAGTGAGCCATAAGAGCATGGTACCCAGACTGACAGAGCACATACCTGCATGGTTTTAAAAGTCCGGATGAGATCATGTAGTTCTGCTGATGAGAAATAAAAGCCGAGCTTCTGGAACACTGACACGATTCGTTTTTCCGTGATGACAGCCTTGCGATTGATCACCGACTCCATGAAGGCGCGCTCACGACTGTCTCTCGCCTGGCTCGCAAGAGAGAGGAAATGACGGACAGCTTGCTGCACAACCTCTTCGCCAGGAGACCTGAACGAAGACGAAGTTAGTTCAGGCCGTCACCATGATACCCCAATGGAGTCTCACCTTCTCGCTTCATGGGTGATAACG
This sequence comes from Pythium diclinum, assembly GCA_023337495.1. Taxonomy (NCBI): domain Eukaryota; phylum Oomycota; class Peronosporomycetes; order Pythiales; family Pythiaceae; genus Pythium; species Pythium diclinum. The sequence continues at coordinate 22,127 of JAADXB010000121.1, read as the reverse complement.
TCGACGATTTTTGCCTTGACATCCTTTCGACTCGGAAAGCACGACGTCATGACCATCGAGTGAAGCAAAATGGACACTGGAGACGACCCTGGCGACCGCGACAACTCGATGAACACTTCGAAAGAGCCTTTCGGTGGCTCGACACCACTCGGATTCACGGCCACGACCAGAAGATGGCTCAGTTGCTCGATGTATCGAAGAAACTCCGCAGCCTTGGTGTCGTATTCGATTTGCGTTCGGCATCCGTGATCCGACCCGAAAGTTGCCTCAAACGCTCGCGAAAACTCGATCCGGATGCGAACTTCGCCGATTTGGACCACCGATAGCAGCACATTTTCGAACGAATTCGGATTTCGAGGCGATATATCGTGGTGTGCGCCGTGGTAAAAGTTGCTGCGTAAGTGGATGAGGCCGTGGTCGCTGGGATCCGCAAACGGAGGGAATGATTTCCGCCAGAACACGTTGCGGTGCACCGTGACGTCGTACTTGCGAGGTAATGACACGTCCTTCACGTCACCAACTTCGATAAACACAACATACGCGTCTTCTCCTTGCCGCGTACTCGATTTGCCCTCTCTGGAAAGCGAAACTGAGGCGATAAGCCCAACAAAACCCGCACGCAGACGCCATTTGCGGACACAAGTCGAATATTTCGCGTAGCCGCCGATGAAAACGGACGTCATCTCGCTGGAAGAAGTGCTCCACAGGCTTCCTGGGCATCGACACGCCAGCACGCAGTCAGCTCGGCACTGTGAGGGTGCTTCTCGGCTCGAATGTCGAACAACGGCAGTGTCGACAACTTCATCGTCGATAGATATGCGCAAATAGCAGCCGTCAAAAGAGACGACGAAGTCTACCCATCGTCCCTGCGGCACGTCGTAGTTCGTCGCCCAGCACTCGTATCCTTGCCACCACACGCGGCACCCAGCATTCAGAGCCCCACACTCTCTCAGGCTGAAGTTAGCAGGGAATCCACGGTCGAAAACTGTGAATTGAACGTCGTCGACGGCGTCTGCAAGCTTGCACGCTAACAGCTTCGGTGGGCGTAATTCTGGAGTCAAATCATTCACACAGTTAGCAAATCATACAAACAACGATAACCTCCGACTATCACTGACGTACGCATGAGCTCTTCGACGCCCAGTGCTTGGGTCTGCTCGTCCGAGGCGACGGGGCAGCCGTAGACGCTTTTGTCCGTACTTCCGCAGCAGCTCCACCGCACAAACTCCCCGTCGTCGTTCAGCTCGGGCGAGATGTGGCGAGACGCATCGGATTCTCTACATACACAGATACAAATAGGGCCAATTAGCCATAGAGTCGCTCAAATGGCTGGGTGAAAAACGCAGGAAGCCACCAACACTTTGTCCTGGTCCTTGAGCTCGTCGGCGGCCTTGAACAGGCGAATGCGGAGGCTGAACGGCACGCCGAGACTCCACTGGCTCGTGTCCTTGGGCGTCAACTCAAGGAATCCGTCCCCGTAGAACGACATCACTACTTTTGGAGGCGCACGGTCTTTCTCTCGTGTCTCTCCATCCACTCGCGCGACTGGAGATTTCGGAAGTGGACCGCTTGAAGCCGCTGGAACGTCCGAATGTTCTCGCTTCGGACTGACACGAGCAGCCTGCGTACCCTGCGTAACCTGATCAAATCTGTCATGTCCAGAGAAGACAAAATACGTTAGAAACCAACGTATGGTGACCTGTGGAAGCCACCACACCTACCTGGGTAACTTGGGGCTTTCAGCCTCCGCGGCTCCTTCCTCCTTCGCTTGGTTACTCGTCCTCTCTATCACAGCGCCATCCACACTCTTCGCAGGCCCAGTCATACCCTCACCATCTTGCTGTGCGTCCCGAGGCGCTGGACGCGTCGGCGCGGCGAAAGAGCCACTCGCCGAGGGCTTCGTAGGGCGAATGGGACGTCTAGGCGGCGCCTTAGGTTTCCTGGCGGTGCTGGGCGGCGGCGCATCGGGCGCGCCGTAGATGCTGAACAGCGTCAGCTCTCTTCCGGTGCGACGCATGGTGCGTGGGTTCCTCTGCGCTGCGCCAACCGCTGCTCATAGACAGCGTCGTCTTCCTAGCGACTCGCCATGTGCTGGCAACGTTTCCTCTTTTATCGGCGGTTAACTTCAACGGCAACATTGGAGGCAATGTTCACTTTCGTAGTTTCAATACTATTGCTGCTTATTCTTGTATTTATGGATACAATTCGATTATCAAAATTTAGGAAATGAGAATCCTTTCCAGTCGTCATTTTGCCGGCACCACCAAGCTCGTCTTGGGCTGCAGCTCGTGCTTTGCTTGTTGCTGAGTCCCCTGTGTCACTGGCGTGTTTCTATTCGACACAGCTACTGTGGCGTCCGATGGCTTGCGTCTTCGACAGGCGAGTACGTAGAGAAGCCGCAGACCGACGATCCCTCCAGCCATCGCTCCGAGGAAAACGTACAAGCTTGCAGGGTCGTGGTCGTCCTTTAACACTGCGGAAGTCGTGTTGAACGTCCACACCTCTCCAAACATCGTAGGAGGAACGGCCCTAGTGTCGTGCATACCGCCGTAGAGAACCATCATATCACCCCACACTGCCGCTCGATGCATGTGTCGGCTACTCGGCCCGAGCGACTTTGTGGGTGACGTCGCTTCAAGCGTCCGCGTCTCCAGCTCCGAGAAATCGCCTGCCGGGAACGATAGACGCACTGTCCGGGTGTCTGAGTATACGTTGTCGCCTTTCGCGAATGCTTGGAAGCCGCCAAAGACCCAAAAGCGACTTGCCTCCGTCATCACGAGCGTCGCGTCCGAGCCGACACGGAGAGTATCCTCCAGTGATAGTCGTATCCACTTGCGTTGATCCAACGAGAATAACCACGTATCAGCAACTTGCTGTACGCCTCCGTACTTTGCGGTAACTCGACCGCCCCACACGAGGAGATACGCCGACGAAGCAGCGTCCGTGAGCGTGACCATCGAGTGGGCGTATCGCTCATTTGGAAGCGTTGAGTCGATTGGCGTTAGCAAGGACCACTTACAGGAGGTGAGATCGTAGCTCCAGAGATCGTTCCAATCGGTCGGCTTTCTTTTACCAGCCTCGTCCATAGAGATGCCTCCAAAAACGATGAGCTTGTCGTTGTAGACTACTGCTGTCGCCCGCGACCGTGGTGACGGACCCACGCCACTCGGATCTGGGAGGTCTCGTGTCCACTGTTCTGTCGTCGCGTTCTTCCAGCGAAGAGAAAGTCGCCACACGTCGTTGAATTGGCTGGGCTTCAGAGTCAGCGACGTGGTATCATAGTTCACGGTCGTGGCTGCTGCGAGCGAGATGCCGCCAAAAATGACCATCTCGACGCCGTCGGCGTACGATCGCAAAGCCTACAGAGGAAACATCAGTGAAATGTGAGATGCGAGTCGTGGTTCAACGTAGAACTTATAACTTCCTCACCGAGGCATGGTGCACACGCTTAGCAGGTCTCACCGAGGCGTCCCCTGTGATTTCTGTCCACGCCCTCGCTTGTAAATCGAATCGCCAAGTATCGTCGAACTCCTTGTACTGTGTGATACTTCCCATGGGGGTAGCTCCACCTCCAAACACATACAGGTACCCGTCGAACTGTACCATGGCGTGCCCTGCACGACGACTTGGTTGTAGCTGGCTTGATGGTCTCACACCGACGATCGTTTCTGAATCAGAGGCAGTCGGATCGCTCCATAACTGGGTCCACTGAGCACGAACAGCAGCTAGCGAGGTGACCCACAGGGCTGCGATGAACGCTGAGCCTCGAGTCCTTCGGTTTCTTACTGCCATACCCACGACGAGGCAATTAATCGACCGACGATTCCACGGCCACTGCCTCCCTCGCTGTCGTGATTTGATTGACTTGGGTTGACACAACTTTCGGTGCTAATGATACATCATCATCGAGCATGAAAGTCTATTCCTGCCATTCACAACTCGTGCTGTCAATCTCCAATAGATGAAGGCTCTCAGTCGTTTGGCAAGACGATTCACCCGCGCCTGGAAAGATCTGAAGACAAGATATTACAATGGAATGAAATGATAATACGTCCAAGCTTGAGATTTAATACTTTCACGACCACATAAACTTCTTCACTGTGGCCATCATCTCGTGATATGTATTTAATCGCGACGCGCGTGCAAGTTGGCCAGAAGCGCCTGGAGCCACTTGCCTGGGCAGTTCACAGCAACGAGGAACTCCTGCTTGATCGCGTCGAGGTCGGCGATGAGCTGCTTCAAGCCGATCACCTTGGCCAGCGCGATCCAGTCGCTGAATGGGAGCGTGCACACGCCCGCCTGGACGTAGCACTTTGGGTGCGTGTCGAACGCGAACTTCTTGATCGCCGGACACGTTGGCTTGGTGTTGGACGTCGACGTGACGAGCGGCACCAACTCGGTCTGCAGACACACCATCACATCCGAGATCCATTTCTTGCCCTTGTCGGAGAACAGCGTCGCGTTGCCGCCAAACGCACGGCAGTACTTGCCGCCGTAGCCGATCGCGTAGCCGTCGCCGCCGCAAGGGAACGAGGCTTCCAGGCAGTCGTTGTAGAACGCGCACGAGTCGCGTGGGATCGCGGTCGTGCAGCTCGCAGGAAGCGCCGCGAGCGTCGAGCTGACCGCGAAGCAGATCGTCGCGAGAGCGGCGAGCACGAACTTCATCTTGATAGTTGTTGTGTTGTTGCTGGTGTATGACTTGAGGGCTGAAGCGCAAATGGCTGAATGAGCTCTTCGGGTCCACTGGATCTGTTCGGGCGGACCAGGTCTGGACTGGATTGTCCTCAGCGTTCGTCCCAACGACGTCGAATCCGCCGTTGCGGCACACAGAGTGGACGTGCGGATCAAACTGTTTCCCGCAGTGCTGAGGCCAACTGCAATCGCGGATGTGTGTGGGGGGAAGACGGCGGTGTTGTCACTGTGAGTCACTTTTCAATGGGAAGCGCCTCACGTCGTGCATAGCGAGTGCTCCGTCAACCGCGAGTCACGCTGTGAGTGACGGAACGGTCACGTGGCCGCCTTTCTCAACACAGACAGAAGGGTTACGTTTTTGTGGGAGCGGTTACGCTATCTGAGACGCATCAGAAAATGGATCTGATGCGTTGTGGTCTCAGAAGGTCAAGGAGGAAAATGGAGAATGGGAGCGTGGTGAATGGCGCGCGGGTCGGCGCTCGCCCTGTGCGCCACAAGCCACAGCAGCAGCCCAACGCTGTCGTGGACTACATCCAGAAGTCTCTGGATGCATTGGTCGTCAGTAGTACACAGCAGAGCCCACCATCACGGCGGCGGAAGCCGCGGAAGCGCAAGACCACCAAGCCCGCAAATGCCCTTGTCATGGCCGAGGCGGCATCCAGTTGGGTGGTTATTGTGCGCAATATGGTACAAGAAGATGAGCTGGAAGATGACGATGAGTTTGAAGAGATAGTGGCCGATTTGGCGGTTGATTTTGAGCGGTTTGGATCCCTCCAGTCGCTGGATCTCGACCGTGAGACCACCGAACTCCAGCTTGTCTACAGCGAAGAAGCCCACGCGAAGACTGCGGTCGAGACGACACACGGACGCGTGTATGGTGGACGACAAGTAACCGCCTTCCTACGAGAGAAGGCATCGGAGGACCACACAGTAGTTGCGAAACCCACAGAAGAGCCGAAGCCAACCGAGCCAGAGCCTGTCACAGTTCAGAAGAGGACGAGAAAGCGTCGGACGAAGATTAAGAACGCAGTGATCAAGGCACAAGAGGCACAGTCAGGTGAAAAGGAACCAGTGCGGTATCCAAGCCGCATCTTTGAAGTGCAGGACATGGTGGATGCAGCAGAAGTAGAAGACGATGACGAGTACGAAGAGATCCTCGACGACACGACGGGGACGCTCGGGAAATACGGAATCATCAAGACAATATCCATCTCACGAGGCGACGGAGACGATCCGCCAGGTCAGATCGTGGTCGAGTATGAGACGGAGGCTGACGCGCAGACGGCGTTCAGCAGTTTGGATGGCAAACTCTTCGGCGGCCGCCTAGTTCAGTGTGCGTGGCAGAAGATGGAGCCAAAGCCAGCGGTTACTGCTGTTCGAGTAGACGGCATGTTGGAGGTCGATGAGCTGGAAGATGGAGACGAGTTTGCGGACATTCAAGACGAAGTGGAGGCGTTTTTCAAGAAGGAGCAAGGAGTGGTGAGCGTTGAGGTCTCCCAGACAACAGGCCAAGTCACCGTCGTGTTTGAAAGCGCAGCTTATGCTGACGCTGCCATGCAGCGTCTCGCGCAGACAACATACGGTGGTCGGAAGCTCAAGGTCCAACTGAAGGAGCCGACCGTATCGCCGGACGAAAGGGAGACAACGCAGAAGCCTAACGTTGGGCAGAAGATCGATCTCCAATCAGTTGTCGACGTATCGGAGACGATGAGAGGTCTCCTGACAGCATTTCTGGAGCGTCTTGCAGCTCTGCAAGAGCGTGCCCACGTGCAAAACGCTCTTCAAGACAAGAGATCAAGGCGTCTGGTGCTTGGACTGCATGAAGTGAAGCGGGGACTCGTATCTCGTAAAATCAAACTACTCATTCTCGCCTCGAATCTGGACGAATGCGACGTGCTCGACGGAAAATTGGATGAAATTGTCTCCATTGCAACACGCGAAGAGATACCAATACTACGAGCGATGTCACGGTACGCCACGCACTGCCTATTACCTTCTTTATGGAGGAGTCTGTCATGCTAACCTCATTATCTTGATTTTTTCAGGCGGAAGCTTGGTCGTGTGCTGAAGAAGCACGCACGGGTGAGCTGCATCGGCGTCTATTCATTTGACGGAGCAAATGAGCTGTACCAACAGCTTCTCCACGAGCACGATCAAACCCAGCGTCTTGCGAAGAAGGCTCACGAATGAGGGTGTTTCGCACCCAGTTTACAGCCGCCAGCGACGATAATAGCGCCAGCGATCTAGCTCCTCAGCTTCTTCTTCTGCCTCTCCGGTTGCCGACGCAATGATCTTCTCACAGGCAGCAATCTGCTGTCGGGTATGCCTGTAGCACAAGCAAACAACAGAAGTTGAGCAGACCCCGCACCGTAACCATCAAGACTATGAGCCCGTACCGTTCACTCGTGTGAGTCATGAACGCAAGGAAGAGCGTCACATCAGCATCGACTCCGTCATGATACAAGGAGGGCTTCGCATCGTCGTCTTCCATTTCTTCGACTAACGATGCCAGTCGAGAGCAAATGGTCTCAAGGGGAAGATTGTCGTGGAGCTTCTGGGCAACGACGTATCTTTCGGAGCTGGCAGGTCGGCTAGTCTAGACCAACGCGAGCAATTATGGTCAAATCCAGTGGAATACCCATCTAATGAAGCAAGATACGTCACCGTACCACAGGCTTGACGATGGTGAGCTCTTCAAAGCACTGATGGAGGAGCCACATCAGTTGCAACATCAGAGGCGATGTCAACTCGAAGGTCTTGCACAGGAAGGAGCCGCCAACACGAAGCACAGAAAACGCCGTCAGCGTTTCCGCGACCACGAGTCGCGCCATCATGGACTCCTGAGTATCACAGTATGGGAGTGTGAATGACAATCAAAATCTGGCGTCCGGTCGTGTTTCTCGTACCTGGTTACTGTGATCCCTTGCATCTGGGAAGCCCCCGTCCGCCACGACCAAATGCGCCCCACGGGGATGAACCTTCCGTAGTTCATCACGGAAGCTGTGGATATTGGCGACGTTGTACAGGTCGCCTGTGCCGTCGGCACCGTAGCAGATCTGAAAGCGTGATGAGCTCTTGGTCCCTTCGTCATCCTTGTCTTCACCACCGACCTTCCAGTCACACCACTCCATCCCCTTCAGCGAGATTCCAAAGCCTGTCACTAGTGACACCGCTTGGTCGGCCTCTTGACTGCTCGTACGCCACAGCAAATACTCGGAGAAGCCGCCAGGTCCTCCACAGACGTCCGCGAACACAAATGGATCGGCGTCGTTCCCCTCTTCTCGATGCTGCTGCGTCCACTGGAAAATGGAGTCGAGGTTCGCCATCTTCATAGCTGATCTGTTGATGAAGCGGTGGCGTCCGATGGCTTCGTACGGATTCGCACGGCGCCGTGCAAGCGCAAACGCCTTCGGATCCAGTTCTCCAAACCTGCAGTATCACAACGTCACATGTAGCCATGCGTCAGAAATATACGGCCGATGTCGTTCACCTCATAGTGACATTACCTCGACTTAGTGGCGCGTAGCTCCTCCAGCAGCTCATGCGACGAAAATGGCAATGCCCACGGCTGCGTGGCGCTCTCCGCACGCGGCTCCTGCGTACTTTCAGCATCTCCACCGTCGAGTAGCGTCTTCATCTCTTCCTTCGTCAATCGCACGCCGCTTTTTGTGAGCAGCGCGACTCCACGTGGAGAGATCCGCAGTGCCGACGCCACTGCCTCGTCCAGAGCCAACGGCTCGACCTCCGTGCCGGGCACCACGTCATGGAGATCTCCTCGTCCTTCAACCACCGTACCACTGCGGCCTGTGGCTTCTCTCCATGGCTTTCTGTTGTTGTTGTTGTGTCTCATGCGCTTACGGGGCCTCCCGAACGACGCAAACCCCATCAGCGCCTGGAGATCCTTCTCACTTCCTCCTTCCATCTCGCCCTCCAGAATTCGAAAATGACTGTCACCATCATACGATTCGGTGTGCACACACGCACAACCCATTGCTATATTACGCCAATTGCTCTATTCTGTGGTCCGCCTGGTCCCTCTCTCGCCCCTCTCACGTTCTTCATACGCTCGTCTCCTGGACACTCGTCGCGGTGTTTCGTCGGCTCGAGTTGCTCTCAACGTCGGCACTCGACGTCGCCGTCGCGCGCTGCATGGCCACGCGGTGATGGACGGAGTCCAGCTCCGCCTCGAGCTGCAGCTCACGCGCCACGCTCTCGCTCAGAAGCTGCTCCAGGTACTTGATGCGGCTCTGGTCCGGCGCCATTTGGATCGCCTCGCGGATGTTGCGGCCCTGCGCGCGCTGGCGAGTGCGCTCTTCGGCGCCGCGCCGGTGCTGCTCCAGGATCTTGTCGTCGTAGTCGTACACGGTCTCAAGCCGTCCGGCGTCGTCGAAGTCGTGGTTGCCGTACTCTTCTTCGTTGATCATGGGCGAGTGCTCGGCCGACATCGACATCCGCAGCTCTAGCTCGTCGTCGTCGCTCATGTCGGAGCAGTCCGACAGAGCCGTCGAGCGGATCCGCATCTCGTCGAAGTCGTGGATCTCGTCAATGTCGAGCCGCAGCGCCCTATCTACCAAGTCGAACTCGCCGCGGTGGACAGCGCTGTCGTCGTCGTCCAGCTCGTCCTCAACTGGCTCCATGAACTCCATGTAGTCCGGGTGGCTCTCTGGGTCCCAGCGGAAGAACATGGCGTCCCACAGCACGACTCGCTTGAGGTTGGCACGAGGGTACAGTACGCGGTTCGTCGCGCGGTACATTGGGTTCTTGTATGACGCCGGGTTCTCGAGCACGGGCGTCCACACAGACTCGGTCCGCTCCCACAGCTTCTCCAAGATGCGTTCGCGCTCCGTGTTGAAGAGGAACGTTCCGTAGAGTCCCGAGATGAGTGCGTCAGCAATATGAAGCAGCAGCTTCTCGTTGAACTCAAAGGCCGTCGGGAACTGGCGCGTCATTTGCCAGACACAGTCCAAGAACTGGAGCATCACAGGAGAGCGCTCGTTTGGTTGGTCCGTCGCGTCCTTGCCGGCGCCAATGCGATCTGCAAACTTGTGGCCGAACGAGCACCATTCCTTCTCAACCAGCACGGCAAAGCCGCGAATCGTGCGGTAGTGCGGGTCCAGAATGAGCTGCGCCAAGCCAACGAGCTGCGGTGTGCGGTCCCAGCCGTCGCTACAGTGCACAAGCACCGAGGCGCCGTCTTCGTGCAGCACTTCCGCGACGCGTCGCGCACCGGAGAGGACGCGCATCACGTGCTTCAGCCATCTCGTGTCTGTAGAAACAACCATGAGGATTAGTTTCAGCGTCTCGCCCCAATATTACTGCACTGTCAGCGTCACGTACTCTCGAGACGGTTGTGGTAGTGCTTGTCTCCATCGTCGACGGCGTTCGGGCTCACAAGCGCTAGAATAGCAGAATACATAGAACAGATTAGTCTTTTGCCCCGTACCAGTTACACGATTCATGCAACGCTTCTCCGTACCTTTGAGAGCGTCGAGCGATTCACGCATCTTGTGGATGTTGGCGATGTTCATGAATTCGATGTTGGCGTTGTCGTAGTGCTGCGAGTTCTCCACGCCCTTGCCCTTGAGACGGTTGCCCTTGGTCGCGATCGGCTTGCGGGCGTCGATAATGTGAAGCGGAGGCGACTCACCACTGCTGCTCTTGTTGGCAGAATCACGGTACGCCTTCAGCAGTATCCGGTCGGGCTCGGAGCGGTTTCCTGCCATGCCGTAGTTGGGCTGCGACGACCGGGCGAGCACACATTTGTTCACTGGATGCCGCCACACGACCACAGGCAACCGAGCGCGCGAGCGGAAGCGCGCCGACTGCACGAGCTGCTCCTCGGTCATGAGCGACGGCACGATCATGAGCTGCGGGTACGTCGGACTGAAGCGGAACTTGGAGTTCTTGAGCAGTCGCCACGTAATCAGGTTTGGGTCCCCGTTCTTGCGGCCGTGGGCGTCCGTTCCTCTCAAGAAGCCGAGTCGCTGGTACTCGGCCACTGGCGAGTACAGCAGCCATCCGTCTTCCTTTTGACGAGGCCGCGCCATGAGCCGCGCCTTCTTCTGCGCGTAGAACTCGAACGCGAACAGCGACGAGATCTGGCTCGGCGAGCGCATCCGCTGGATGAGTGCGTTGAGCCAACGGAAGTCAGGAGTGGACGGCAACTGGTCAAAGCCCTTCTTCTTTGTGTACGCGTCGTGCATCGCGAGTCGGATCGTACGCAGGTCCTTACACGACAGCAGCAGCATGAGTCCGTCGCGCGTGATCACATCAATGGCAGCGAGCGGCACTTCGAACGAGCCAAACTTCCACGACGAGTCGTACGGCGAGAACGCGATGCGGTAGTTGGTGATCTTGAGCACGCCCTGCACGGCGCGGTCGCTCTGGGACATCACCACCAAGTGCGTGACGCGCTGGACGTGTTCCGACACGACTTCGCCAGGCAACGCCGCAAAGTTGTCGGTCATGACCGAGTCCCTCGCCCACACGCGCGACGAGTCCATGGACGCGACTGTGCCTTCGTCCGACAAAACCGAGGTCTCGGTAGCGCGGAACGGCAGGTTGATGGTCTTCTTGGTCATGACTTTGCCCTGCTCGAGCGCCTCCATGAAGTTGTTGCGCTCCTCCGTGCTCAGGAAGTTGATCTTCTTGGTCAGCGACGTCGTGTTGGTCTGGATCTTGAGGTGCATGCCGAGTCGTGACTGCGGCTTGGCTGTCACAGCGGCGCACGAGTAGTTCTCGCGGGTCTCGTGGGCCGAGCCGAAGCTGATGATGCGCGCCTCGACGTCCACGGCCAGCTGCATCGACGCCTTCTTGCTGCCCAGCTTGTGGAACACGTTGTCGGTCTTGAGCACCGTGAAGTTGAACAGCGTGATGTCCGAGCGAGGCGCGGGCGCCACGTCTCCTCTGCTGTTCAGGCCGAAGAGATTCGAGTGCGACGACTTGCTGCGGCCGTTCTCGGCCATGTAGTTGGACTCCTGCGTCCACTCCGAGCTCGTGGTCGACGTCATGGTCGAGCGCGCGTTGAACGGCGTCGACGCGGCCTCGTCCAGCGTACCCAGGTTACCCGCGTACGAGCCAAACGAGTTACGGTGGCCGCGCTCCGCGTCCACGCGCGGGATCTCCATCGTGATCTTCGGCGACGACGAGAGACTGCTGCCGCTGCCGCCCAGCGAGCTGCTGCTTCCCTGCTTGCCCATGGTCGCTGGCGCTGGCGCACCCGTCGTGTTGTTGGCGTTCCCAGTGGACAAGTGGCCCAACGTGAGCTCGCTTTCGCGCTCGAGATACAGGCTCTGGTTGAAGGTCTCGCGGCTGTCGTTGCGCACATGGCCGCGGCCGCCCTTCTCTCTGTACGCGGCCTTGGCGGCGGCGCTCTTCACGGCGGCGTTCAGACTCGCAGCGGCCTGTGCGTTTGGGTGCTGAGCACCGGTTGAACTCGCGGCTTCGCCATCCGGATCGCGGCCAATGAGCTTCCACGCCTGCAGCGTGGCCTGGCCGGCGTGGAACAGGTTCTTCTCGGCCATGAGCAGCTTGTCCAGCGTCGCGCTGTCCATCGTCGACTGGTGCTGCGCCAAATACCGCTCATCCTTCTCGTTGCCTGCCGCGGCATTCTCCTGGTCCGCCATATCGTTGGATTTGTTGGTAGTTGCGTCGAGACTAAACGCGTCAAAGTTGGTGGTGTTGGCGTTGGCGTTGGCGTTTGGACCAACTGCCGGTCGCAAATACGGGGACGCGTCTAAGCAGTCGCGTGGTCTAAGAGCCGGCGAGTTAGACTCGGCGCGGGGGGTGGTCTTGCTCGTCGAGTCCTGGAAGACCGCCACCCGATTACCTCCGTGAAGCGCGTGCGAATACGTGGTGGATACTGGAAGCTCCTCGTCCAAGGGGCAGATAGATGTCGTGGTGAGACCTTGCCTCTCCCTCTCCCTCTCTCCCTGTTGACGCACTCAGTCAGTTCGTCGCTCTCGCAGTGTTCTCACTCTCTTCCGCGGCTCGCCTTCGTGTCGAAGTCAGAGCCAATTCGTCTTGGAAGTCTGTCAGTCTATCGCTCCCGGTCAACTCACGTCGCGATGAAGAAAAATATCGGGTCGAGCGGCCTGCGTGACAAAACGTGACCAAGTGGAACTGTCTTTCCAGATGGATTTGTGGTCGTGCTACTTCACAGTCCAAAACGGATTTTAGCCAATCCAAAGCGATAAACGAAATGGTTTGGACGCATGATTGGAAGGCTGACTCTGCCATCTCCAGATTTCATCGCAAAGGGGTGCCAGTCTGGTCTGGAGGAATCCAACTTCAGACCAAAAAGACAACCGAGTAAACGAGACCCCCATCCCTAAGCGACGCACAAGGTGGGAAGCATTGACTTGGTTTCTAGGATCATGCTCCCCGTGTGTCTTGCTCGGCGAAAAACTGAAGGGGTGTAGCTTTGGTGGCAAGATTCGCCGATACTTCACTTTGAGTCTGGGAATCCCAGACTGGGATACACTGGAGCCTCTGTTGAACCTGTGAGCAATGATCGCCAACGGGGCAAGGGTTACCCAAACAGTTGACTCGGGTGTTGGTCAGGGAAAGGGGGAAAAGTGGTCCTCACCCTTGAAGTAACGCTAATTTCCACGTACGAAGTGAGCGTCATAGCTAACGTAGTGAATTCTGATTGGCTAATGCACCCAAGACTAACACATTTTACCCAATCATTCAACAGAAAAGCGTAAATATCATCGACCACAATTACACAAAAGTATTCACCGGTTCAACTGCAGACTTCAAGAGATCCTCTCGCGAATGTCAGGTTTGCCATGCTTGCAGTATGGGCAATGCTTGCCTGGCAAGAAATCTGGAGAGCTCTGTTCCTCCAGAGTGAGCGGACTGCGGCATGTGAAGCATGCCACCTCGCTTCCCTCCTTCAGCTCGGGAGTCAGCGCCACGCGGTCGTCAAAAATGTAGCAGTCGCCTTTGTAATGCGCGCCGCCGACGCGCTCAAAGTACTGGAGGATGCCGCCGTCAAGCTGGTAGACCGCCTTGCGTCCGTCTTTCAGTAGCGTGTATGCAGCCTTCTCGCACCGCACGCCACCAGTGCAGAACATGACCACGGGCTTGTCTTTCGGCACGTCTTTCAGCTGCTCGGTCACGGCGGATGGAAACGCACGAAAGCTCTTGATGTTGAGGTCGACAGCCTTTTCAAACGTGCCTAGTCGCACTTCGTAGTCGTTTCTGCGGTGGTAAAATCGCAACTTGCGTGAGAATGCAGCCAGCGCCACGCTTGAATGCCTGGCAGTAGGATCATTCAGTACCGCACTCACCTGGTATCGAGAATGACCATTTCCCGGTCCTCGTCCATCCACGATTTGAACTCTTCCGGGGTGATGTGGTTGGCGAGGCCATCCACTGCAGGCTTCACTGTCGGATCACCCATGGAGATAACCTCTTTCTTCAACTTGACTAGCAGGCGTGGAAGCGTCAGCCGTTCGGAGAACGAGTCTTTGAAAACCATCGTCTGCAGATCCACATGCAGCCCGCGAAGCGCCGTCTTCATGGTATCAATCGCCATTGGCGTACCGCTGAGTCGGATGTTCACGCCTTCTTCCGACAGCAAGACTGTCCCGCGGATCTCCTCGTCTCCATCGGCCGTCGCGCGCGTCGCATCCGCCAGCAGCTTCGTCTTCAATGCCGGCAGCGCATCCGCGGGAAACACGCAGAACCCGTAAGCTGACGAGTTCACGATCGTCTGTCCCTTCCCCTTTGTGTGCACTTCCGCTGGTGAGCTGTGGGTAACTCCATCCGCCGCCATGGAGCCGCCCGCGTGATGCGCGCCGGTCGTCATTTTCGCCACGAGTGGCATTGTGACGCCATTCACAATCGACAGACAATCATTCTGTATATAGAAACTATAGAAACGTTGGTGGTCAATATTTCCAAGCAACCTTCGCGCAACATTTGTCGATCTTCAACTCGTTCACGCAACATCCATGATCGCGCATTTCTCATCAAAGCAGCCACTTGAAAACCCCGAAGAGCTCCTGACGAAAATGCGCGAGTGGATGGTGACGCCCAGCGTGATGGTGGACGAGGCGCGGCTGCTGCACAACGTCCACCACATGCAGCAGCTCGCTCTGGCCAACCACGTGCAATTACGACCGCATGTGAAGACCCACAAGACGCTGGAGATCGCGGCGATGCAACTGCAGAACGGCGCGTGTGGTATCACGGTGTCCAAGCCGTCAGAGGCGCTCAAATTCTTCCACAGTGGGCTCAAGGGGCTCAAGAGTATCCTGCTGGCGTACCCTGTGGTGCAAATGGCCAAGGTCAGTAAGCTGCTGGTCGCGGCGGAGCAGTTCGGCATCGAACTGCGGATCACCGTGGACTCGGTCCAAGGACTGGACGCCGTGGAGAAGGCGTCCATTGCGTGCGACTACAACCCCAAGGTGCTGCTCCACATCGACGTCGGCTACCACCGCGTGGGGCTCGAGGGGCACGACCCGCGGCTGCTCGAGTTCGCGCAGCGCATCCACAAGTCGACGCACTTGGAGTTTGAAGGCATCCTGTCCCACGCCGGTGCGTGTGCGGGGTGTTTATTGATTGTCAATTATCCAGCAAGTTCTGATAGGGTGTTTGCCTGTAGGTCACGCGTACGCGTGTACGACGGTGGAAGAGTGTGCGACGATCGCGGAGCAGGAACGTCAGATCATGGTCCGCATCAAGGACGCGATCGAAGCGGTGAGCGGTCTCATACTGTACTTAAGAAGTTCTGGACACTGGTACTGATGCTGTGTGTTGTGTGTGGTGGATACAGCATGGAATTCCAGTGCCTACCGTGTCCTGCGGCAGCACGCTCACGGAGCTCGCGCGCAAGGACTTCCACGGCATCACGGAGGTCGGCACCTCGCTCTTTAGTGTAGTATATGACTCTGAAATGGCTCACTCTGTGGATGATGTTGTAGATCCGTCCTGGAAACTACGTGTTCATGGACCGCACGCCCGTTCGCATCGGTCTGACGACGATCAAGGACGTGTCGCTCGCTGTGCTCGTCACAGTCGTGAGCGCCAACTCGCACTACTTCATCGTCGACTCCGGATCCAAGGTGCTCAGCTCCGACGCGTACGTATCTGTCTACTTCTACATAGTATTCACGACCAAGACTGGTATCTGATACTGTACTCTGTTGTAGCCCACGCACGGGGTCTCCGGATGAGTTTGGTACCCAGTGCTACGGTCTGGCGTTTCTCGAGAAGGACTTTGAGCTGCTGGAGAGAGAGCCAACGTCGAACAAGTGGACGTCGCGCGAGGACAAAGAGCTCTTGTGCTGGGAAGTCAAGAAGCTGTCGGAAGAACACGGCTGGATCAAGCAGGTGGAGGGAATCCCGGCTCCTACTATCGGCCAGAAGATGGTGATCCTGCCCAACCATTCGTGCGTCGTCGCAAATCTCACGGACCAGCTCTACGTCCAGGGCTCAGGCGCCAAGGTATGGAAGACGGTCTCGCGTGGATGCACGCAGTAGGTTTTTCATTGTAAGAGATCTTTTTGTGCAATTAAAACCACGCAATCGGCACGTCTCGCAGCAGCTTCTGGATCTGTTCGTCCTGTTGCAAGGCCTGTATCAGTGTCTCTGCATCAGCTGGAAGAGTTGATGGTTGCGTGGGGTCTGTGGCTCGGAACTTGCTCAGCATCTGCGCTGTCGCCGTCTCGATCATGGCGACTTCCCGCTCGTGCGTCGCCATGTACTTGGCGAACTCGTCTGTCTGGCGATGCGACTCGTGGAGCGACGTCGCCCATTCATTGCCATGATACAGCTTCGCGAGATGGCGGCGGAAACTCGAGCGAACGATCTTCTCCAGCACCTGCAGCTTGTACTCGGACGGCGGTTGCTTGGTCTGGTAGTGGTTCGCGCTGGCGGCACGCGTCTCGCTTGTCGGACTTGAGTAGATCCACGTCGTGAGACAGAAGCGCGGCTTGGTCGCAGGCAGCACGCGGTGGAGCATTTGCTGCGAGGAGAATAACACGAGCTGACCGTCTAATGGGGGCACCACGACAGGCTCTTGGCTTCGTGGGAACGGGTACAACACGATCTCGCCGCCGTCGCCCTCCGTCCAGTGTTCATTCAGATACAACACCGCCGTGATGCACTTGCCGTCGTCGCCGTACGAATCGAAATGCATCGGGAAGCACCCGCCGTGGCCTTGATTGTATTGCAGCTTCACCATGTACCCACTGAGCTCCAGCCACGACGGCGTGACACGCTCAATCGCCTGGAACACTTGCTGCGAGTCGAAAAACCACTCGAGCGTCGGCACTTGCTGGCGGATCTCCGGCAGCACGAGCTCCGTTTCGAGGATGTGGTGCTTCTCCAGCAGTGTGGGCTTCTGCTCGCCCTGGATCATGATGTGCGTTGAGTTCGCGTACATTTGCTTGGTCTCGTGGAGATGAATCATCTCCTCACGCAGTATTTTCGTGAATTGCGGCGGAAACGCATCGGGAATCACGCAGAACCCGTCGTTTAACAGCGCTTCTCCGACTGCCGGCGTCACCAGCGACTGCCAATGGGAGCTAGTGGCGTTTAGGAGCGACTCACTTGGCCGCGGCAGCGTCGCCATCGTCCTATGAAACACACAAACAAGACGCCGCCGCAGGACGCGGCTCCATGCTTGCGATCCTCTCATTTCCCCGAATCAAATGGAGCTCTTCGTCAGTCACACTGGGAAGACCATCACTCTTTCACAATAATTATTGGGAAAGGACAGATTTTACCACCAATCAGAGCAATTCCCTCTAATAGAGGGCTTTCGGAACCGACAAATTTCAGGTTCAATTTCAATTTTGCCGTTTTTGCCAAAACAGGGTAGGCTAATTTGCAATTTGTGACAAAAGTGGAATCTGAGACTGGAGAGTTTGCGAGAAATATTGGGCTTTTGCTCGACGTTATATTTCCAATAACTTCGCGAGTCCAATGGAGCGAACCAATCAGATTGCAAGATCATTGCGTGCCACACCATTCACACCATTCAAAAATGGCTGAGCGTTAGATGCCCAAGACGACTATGCTCGCACGCTCGCCTTCTCGTTGCCCTTATGATAGCATGCGGCATACATCGTCGTTTGGGAGCATGAACCGAGACGACAGAGCTTAAGGCGTACGAATATGATGTGAGCCTTAGAGGACGATGTTGACGCCAGAATATATTCGTTCGAATCTGGAACTGGGTCTAGGAAGATCCGAAAATCCTCCCACAGCGTCTGCGGGATTCAACCTCAGTGAGCTAGGCTAAGTCTGAGTCTGAGATTGAGTCCGAAATCATACGTTTCCGAAAGCCCTCTATTGGCGCCAAACTGACAGTGAGATCCACTCCCAATTATTGTGGGTTGACCATTGATCGATTAAGAATGGCAGCGCCGCCGCGGAAGAGCTACGCGGCCAATGTCCACGTGCCCTGCGCCCTCGTCGAGCGCGCATTGCTGCGCGATATGATGTACGCGTTCTTGAATTATTGTGCTGCTGCGTGGACACAACAATAATTGATCAATTGAGCGCTTCATGAGCAGCTACGCGGCCTGTCCGCGCTGTCAGACGTCGCTGAACGAGGCGCTGCAACGCGTGGCGCTTGGCTGTGAAGTCGTGACGTGCGCATCGTGCAGCACGAGCGTCAAGACAGATGCGGTCGCGTACAAGTACAGGCTCAAGCTCACGTTGCTCATCGACATGGACGTGCGCGACGCCATGCTCTTCGATGAGGTCGCTCAGTCACTCATGGGCACGCCCGCCGCCACGCTACGGAAGGTACGCGGCCTGCCTCAATCACGCTTGTCTGATGGATTGGTGGTGATTTTGAAAACGATGTGGTGCATTGGTTGTAGTTGTTGACGCAGTACCCGTCGCTACCGTCGCTGCTTGAGGAGCTGCTGCTCGGGCTGCGCGTGTCCTTCAGCTACCAGCCAGCGCAGAACCGACAGAACGCCGACAACAAGTACCAGCGCGACCTCAAAGTGCTGTCCATCCAGCCTCTCGTACCGGCGCTGCTGCCTAAGCCGCTTGTGAGTCTCGCGATGGCGCATCTCACGCGCGAATACGCCAAGAGACCGCGAGATGGCGACGAATAAACCCCATATCCAGCATATCGTATCCACAGGATCCAACAAGCCCAGCAGTCGCTATGGCAGGTTTCCAAAACGGACCAGTCGCTATGGCAGGTTCCATAACGGTCCGTTGCCGCCGACCTTGAAGATTGTATGGGCGGCGTCCTTTCAAGATCCCCACTCACGCCGCTTCGCGTCCGTCGGTCTGTGCGTCCGTCCGTCGGCCTTTTGTTCTCTCTCTTTCTCTGTTTGTTTCTAGTGCTCTGCTGCCGCACTTCCAGCGCAGCATTCGCCTCTTCCTCCCCAACAAACCTCCTGCAAAGCAAGCAATTGCATCCACGTAGTCGGCAACCATGGCGATGTTCAGTGCGCGTGGGCTCAACAACTTTATCAGCGAGATGCGTGCGTGTACGTCGCGTGACGAAGAGCAGAAGCGCGTGGACAAGGAACTGGCCAAGATGCGGCAGAAGTTCACGCAGACCACGACGCTCAACTCGTACGACAAGAAGAAGTACGCGTGGAAGATCATCTACATCTACATGCTCGGCTACGAGATCGACTTTGGCCACATGCAGGTCATCAACTTGGTCTCGGGCACCAAGTACTCGGAAAAGTGTCTCGGGTACCTCGGCTGCTCCATCCTGCTCAAGAGCTCCGACGAGCTCATGACGCTCGTGATCAACTGCATCCGCAACGATCTCAAGTCTCCGGAGGCCTGCAACCAATGTCTCGCACTGTGCTGTGTCGCCAACTTGGGCGGCACTGAGTTTTCCGAGGCGCTCGCGCCGGACGTCGTCCACTTGCTCATGAGCTCGAGCAGCATCGCCCACGTCCGCAAGAAGGCGGCGCTGTGTGCGCGTCGCATGCTGCCGCCTAACCCGGAGCTCATCCCGCTGGAGGATCTCGAGCCGCGTCTCCACACGCTCATGAGCGAGACGCACTTGGGCGTCGTGACTTCGGCCGCTGGTCTGCTGCAGACCGCGCTGTCGCTGCACCCGACGTCGTTCCGGTCGCTGATCGAGGTCTGCATCGCGCGGCTCACGCAGCTCGTGGTCCACAAGGCGTGTCCGCGGGACTACATGTACTACAATACGCCGGCGCCGTGGCTCCAGGTCAAGCTGCTTCGTCTGCTGCAGCAGTTCGGACCCATCGAGGACCAGTCGCTGAACGAAAAGCTCACGGACACGCTGCGCCGCGTGCTGTCGCGTCCGACGCCCGGCAAGGGCGCCAAGTACAACGCCGCGTACGCCGTGCTAATTGAGACCGTGAACCTCGTGATCGCGCAGGGCAAGAAGATCGCGGACCCCAAGCTCAAGGACATGGCGATCCAGATCCTGGCCAAGTTCATCTCGGTCTCAGAGCCCAACATCCGCTACATCGGCTTGGATTCAATGTACCGACTCGTGCGGCTCGAAGGCGACTCGGCCGCGATCAAGGAGCACAAGAACACGGTGCTCTTCTCGCTCAAGGACGCCGACAACTCGGTGCGTCGCCGTGCGCTGGATCTGCTTTTCTCGATCTGTGACTCGGACAATGCGCTTGAGATCGTCGGTGAGCTGGTCAACTACTTGGCGATCGCTGAGGGTCCCATCCGTGAAGAAATTGTGCTCAAGGCTGCGATTTTGGCCGAGAAATATGCCAAGAACCTTCGCTGGTACGTGGACACGGTGCTCCAGCTCATCACGATCGCCGGCTCGCAGGTGCCCGACGACGTGTGGCATCGCGTCGTGCAGATCGTGACCAACAAGGAGGAGCTCCAGAAGTACACGGCGCAGGTCATGTTCCGCGCGCTTGAGCCCAAGCACGTGGACGAGACCACGTGCAAGTTTGGCGCCTACGTGCTCGGCGAGTTCGGCTACTTGATCTGTGAGGAGCCCGACAGTTCGAGCGAGCAGCAGTTCGAAGTGCTCCACAAGCACTACATCTTGGCGAGCGTGCCCACCAAGTGTCTGCTGCTCACGGCGTTTGTCAAGATGGAGAACCTGTTCGAAGAGATCCGTCCGCGCGTGCTCGAGGTCTTCAAGAAGTCGATGACCAACATGGACTTGGAGATCCAGCAGCGAGCCTGCGAGTACTTGGGACTTCACCAGGTCAGTGATGAGATCATGAAGCGCGTGCTCGAGCCAATGCCCATCTTCCCAGAGAACCGCGAGTCCGCTCTCACTGTGCGGCTTCGCAACCAGCAGAAGGCGGCAAACAACACCGAAGGCGGCGACGGAAGCACCGAGTCTCGTACAGGGTCCCGTGGAGCTACGCGCGTGGAAGTCGAGGAGAAGGAAGTGGACTTACTGTCGCTGGATTCGCCTGAAAAGGGCAAGACTGGCGGAGGCTACGCTGGCTCCGAGTCGATCCGTGGTCCCAACCCAGTCTCGGAGCTCGCCGACGTCTTTGGTGGCGGTGGCTCCTCGTCGTCGGGAGGTGGCATTGACCCCGCGCTGGAGCCAAAGCTCAAGGAGTGGATGCGTACGTTGCTGCTCGCGCCACAGGGGGTTCTGTTTGAGAACGACCTGATCCAGGTCGGCGTCAAGCACGAGTACCGTGGCTCGCAGGGCCGTATCGGCTTCTTCATTGGCAACAAGACCAACGACACGCTCAGTAACTTCAAGATCCAGGTGGACCAGAGCCCAGCGTTCCGTCTGCAGGCCGAGGAGGTGCCGCCCACAGTCGCCGGCAAGCAGCAGGTCAAGCAGTCGATCATGATCGAGTCCATGACGCCGTTCGTGACGCCGCCAGGGCTCAAGATCTCGTTCTCGCGAAACGGCGCGAGCCACTCGTACCCGCTCACGCTTCCGTGCCACGCCGTGTCGTTCCTCGAGCCTGTGAAGCTCAGCGGCGAGGACTTTATGAAGCGCTGGGGTGCGCTGGAAGGCCAGGACCGCGAGCAGCAGGAGGTCGTGGTGTCCTCGCAGAAGATGGACTTGGCTCAGACCAAGAAGTGGTTAACGGAGACCATCAAGTTCGCGCAGGCCGATGTGAGATCCCGGCATCTCTCCCATTTTGCTGATACTTTGGTGACCAGTCGCTGATGTTGTGTATGTGCTTGATTGATTGATTGTAGGGCATTGATGCTGCGGGTAACTCGGTCACCGTCGCTGGAACGTACCGCACGGGCACGCCGGCCCCCACGGGCGACAAGATCTCGGTCGGCGTGCTGGCGCGGATCGAAGCCAACCCGGCGGCCAACTCGTACCGCATCACCGTGCGGGCCGTCCACAAGGACGTGAGTCTCGCGTGTTGGAACCGACGAGTTCAAGCACCACACATGCCAGCACGCCGTCGTCACGGAGAGGATTCCCGGTGGAGGTCCGTGGTACCGCCCTGGGAATCCAGTGGATGCCTCCATAATAGTGGACCCTGGTGCGCCAGTCTAAG
>JAADXB010000120.1:0-24155 GCA_023337495.1 Pythium diclinum | reverse complement strand
GGAAGCGGCAACAACGACGGACGCAAGGCTGCGGTGGAGGTGCGAACGCTCAAGACGGAGCGCGAGAGCGATCCGCACCGACTGGCGCAGCGCCAGAAGCAGATTGACTACGGCAAGAACACACTCGGATACGACCGCTATTGTGCTGAAGTGCCCAAGTACGTGGCAATCTCAACAGGAGAACTGTGGCTGACTGGGATGAGTTACTGACTTTCTCTGAAACAATGACTAACTGCAGACACCAACGACGCAAGGGCGAGCACCCCATGACGCCTGACAAGACGCTCAAGGTCAGCAAGAAACACTTCGACAGCATGGTTCGACGCTGGCGCCAAGGACTCCACAAGTACGATCCGCCAGAGCTTGTGGAGCGGCTCCAGGCTGCCGAGCAGCAGGCGCAACAAGACAACACAGCACCCGCAAGCTCAGCTGCGGACGATGACGCAGATCTGGATCCGGAGTTGGCGGATCTGGATCCGTCCAAGCAGGCGGCGGGCAGCACGGCGCCGTCGATCTTCGACATGTTCCACGACGACGAGAGTGTCCCAGTCGATTACGAGGACGACGACGATGATGATCTGCTGTAGCAAGCGTGCGTCCACTGCACCATTCGTTTTGACTTTGAAAATACGACGCTTATTCTACGTGCAATGCATTGACCAAATCTCTTACATCTGCAGAGCGCTTGCTCTATTCGTCGGTGATGTTTAGCTCCGTGCGTTGGCGGCTTCGTGATTAGGAGGCGAGTATTAAACAGCGTGGTCTTCAGGGCGTCGGTATTCTGGCCATCAACAGCCTACAGCTCCGGCCAGACCCACAATTTGTTTTATTCACCATAATCAAGACGTTGAAGCAAGCACGCGACTTGCGTAAGTAGGATTAGACTCGTGGAGCGAGAGACTCATCTTGGTTCAAACCAAGTCATCCATCAAGATCGCGGCGCGACGATGGCTCTCAAGCGTGCGTGAAGAGATCCTCAGTGTGCTTTTTACCAGCAAGACTGACAAGATGGCCCAGCGAGACGACTGCCCTTTTGACCGCGAGGAGCTCGGTCGCGCGACCTGGGGACTGGTGCGAGCTGGCCGAACGAACTACTGCCAGTAGCTGCTGACGGACGGCTCACGTTGACTCGCTTTGTCTCTGTAGCTCCACTCGATGGGCGCCCGCTTCCCTGAAAACCCCAGCAAGAAGTACCAGGAGAAGGCCAAGTCGTTCGTCCAGACGCTCGCGCTCCTGTACCCGTGCGTCCACTGCGCCGGTGACTTCCAGGACGAGATCAAGAAGTCGCCTCCAAGGTGCGAGAGGATGGTCATACTGTTGCAGTTCTGAAGTAACAGTGGTTGATCTGCAATCAGAACGGAGTCGCGCGCGACGTTGGCCATGTGGCTCTGCGAGCAGCACAACATCGTCAACAAGAAGCTGGACAAGCCGCTCTTCGAGTGCACCATGCAGAACCTCGACACGCGTTGGCGCACGGGCACGCGGACTGCTGGGGCGAAGGCGCCGACCCGCAGAGCTACATCGCCGAATCGCTCGGGCACGATGACGATGAATAGACCACGAGCTCTGCAAGCGTAGAGGGTTGATCAATACACATACAAACACGACACATCCCTCAGACATCCACGTTCTTCTCTGCTCCTTGTCAGTCCCCTGCAGCATGTATGAGATGATCGATGGGTTATCTACCATCTTGTACCACAACTCACGTGACGATGAAGGCATGCACGCCCAATCTACTTGTCTTTGCCAGCGACACAGCTCAATCGTCAGCAGTCACTAAGCTCACCAATTATGTCGCTTTTCAGATAATACACTCACCGATCCGACAGAACGACTCTCGAAGACATCCATCAACTTCTCGTACTCAATTCGAGACTCGCCACGAAAAGTACTCTACAGGAAATGGCTCGAAAGCGACTCCAACACCACAGTATTCTTCCGAATCTCGTCTCATTCCGTCGACCTTTGCAACGACGTGCCTGTCTTACTGGGAAGCCAGGAACTGCCGTCGCAGTTCAAGCGCTTGCAAGAACAAATCAATGTCTAGGTTGTCGACGTTGCGCATGACGCGCGCCTTTAGCCGCACTTGCAATGGCTGCTTATGCACGAATTCAGTCCCAGTATCAAAAACAGACCCCAGCAAAAATGACTTACCGTCGTGCTCAGTCGGTACGTCTCGCCTACGAACTGGTACATCGATCCAAGACGCAGCTCACGTCCCGCGTCCATCGCCAGTAGACTCGTTTCCACGGACATTTGCTCGCCCTGGAACGAGATCAACGCCAGTCCTCGCGCGGCATCGTAGCCCTCCAGTCTGTCGATCATAGTCACGTCAGCTCCACTTGAAATCAACGAAGTTTTCGGTCCCCAGAAAGAGCGCGTACCGTCCAGTGACGCGCACAGAGCGCTGCTGCAGCAGCGGGTCGCGCAGCACCTCCGCGATCTGCACGATCTCGCCGTGCGTGACAGTCGCCGTCGCCATTTTGGTGTTCAATCCCAATATCTGATGAGCGTCGACAATATTTAATTGTCTCTGAAATGTTGCGCGAAGGTCGCACCAGTGTCACGGGACTTTGATTGGCTTCGGGTCTATCTGGTTGTTGCACGCAACCAACCAAGAGACACGAAGAGCTACAGACGCAACAGGCTGATTCGATTGCCCAGACCTCCTTGCACCACCATGACCACCGTCGCGACCCAGGCCCCCAATGATGCGAAGACGGAGATCCCGCGCGGCCGCGCCGTGAGCGGGCGTCCGTGGAAGACCACGCAGAAGTCGCGCTTCTCGTCGATCCGGTACAAGGCCACGACGACGCTGAGCACGACGTGGGAGCAGAAGATCGAGAAGCGCGCCAAGCTCAAGGAGATGAAGGACCTGCAGGCCGAGATCAAGGGCCGGAAACTGGAGGAGAAGATGGAGAAGAAGCGCGCGCGCGAGGAGCGCGAGAAGCGACGAGCAGAGAACGAGCTCAAGTCGGCCTCGGTCCAAGTGGTGCGTTGGCGATTCTTTGACGTGATCGCGGGGATACGTTTACTGACAGACTGGTGTTATGATGGATACAGATCTCGCGAACAAACCGCCTGAAGACCATGAGCAAGAAGCAGCTCCGCAACATCAAGAAGACGATCGTGAACAAGCACGGCGTCGTCGAGTACGCGCCAGTCTACTCGTCGAGCAAGTAACTTCGCGGTTCGATTGGCGTGCCAGGCGCACGCGCGTTATATCCCCCAGCTCCCAGCGGCTCTCTGTCGTGATGGTGTCCAGCGTGGCGCTCCTGTAGAACTGTAGACTGCACTATCGCACTGCAATTTCCACTGCGATGGTGCAGCGGCGAGCATCGAGATTAGACGGAGAGACAGACAGACATGTGAGAGCGTTTTGCTGATGTGTACGAATACGACGACAAAGAAAAGTTCCTTGCGTGTGTGATATACTTGCGTTGTCGCGTTGCCGTTGGATTGGATGCATGCCCACAGGCAGCCAAAGTGCTTGATCGCATGGAGCTCCTCGCGATCATTCGTGACAAACCAAGGTATCTACGATGAGCTATCTCACCCTATTATGGGAAAGTAGACGTATCCCACCTCGTTTTGCAACCACGGTGACATCCGCGACCTTTCGCGTCCCTCGCCGTTGACCCGCTGGAACTTTCGCATCATCGGCGGCTCTCTCCACTCGCGTTCCAGGCAGCTAGCTACCCATGGATTATGCGACTGTGGCTCATGACCACCAAGGCGATGGGTCTCAGACGCCAGCGCTGTAGAGCCGCCAAGCGGCCACGGATCCGCGCCGGTAGCTCACTCACTCGGCCATTCGCCCACTGCCCACCAAGCCTCAGTCTTCCAACCGCCTCACGATGCTTCGCGCCATCTACTTCGCCTCGCTCGCATTCGCAGCCACGCTGCTGTGCGCGTCGTCTTCTGTGGCAAACGCCGCGCAGATGGAGCTCTACGGCGTCAACTACAACATCCGCAAGGGCGCCGACTGGACGTCGCCCGCCGAAAAGTGCAAGACGGAGGGCGAAGTCGATCTGGACTTCGCGACGCTCGCCACGATCACCAAGCGCATCCGCATCTACAGCCTCACGGACTGCAACCAGGGCGCGATCGTCCTCGCAGCGGCCTCGCGCCACAATCTGCTGGTGGAGCTCGGGCTCTGGGTGAACGCCCACGACGACGTGTTCGAGGCCGAGAAGAACCAGTTGAAAGAGTTGGCCAAGAGCGGACTCATCGCGAAGGAGCGCGTGTCGGCCATCCACGTGGGCAGCGAGGCGGTGTACAGAGGCGAAGTCACGTCGACCAAGATCATCGGCCTCATGGAGCAGATCAAGAGCATCCGCGACACCAACTGGCCGACCATCCCCGTCACGATCGCTGATATTGGCGACGTGTACTTGGCGCACCCGGACCTCGTCGCTGCCGTGGACTTTGTGTCGGCGAATGGGTTTCCATTCTGGGAAAAGAAGGAGGCGAGCGAGTCAGCAGCGTACTTCCACACGCGCATGGCGCCGCTGATCGAACAGGCCAAGTCGCTGAACAAGACGTTCGTGATCAGCGAGACCGGGTGGCCGACGCAGGGCTCCAACGTCAACGCGTCCGTCGCCAGTCCAGCCAACGCCAAGGTAAGCACACCATTCTTGATGTATTGGAGCGGTGGTCGTTGCCATAAACTAACAGCGTCCTCTGATGCGAATCTGTAGCGATACCTGGAGGACTTCCATGCGCTCGCGAACGCCAACAACTGGAAATACTACTACTTCGAAGCGTTCGACGAGCTGTGGAAGCTCAGCGTCGACCCCAACAACACTGTGGAGGCCTACTTCGGCATCTTCAACGCGGACCGCACGGTGAAGGCGGCGTACGCCGATCTGACGCTCGCGATGACGAGTGGTTCGACCCAAGAAACGGCAATCGCGACTGGAAGTTCTACCTCGAACACGACGAACAATGGAACTTCCACTAACGCCGCATCAGGAAACGCGAGCAACGCGACCGCCACAGGAAACGGAAACGCGAACAGTGCGGCGTCGGGCAGCGCCAACAACGCTGCTAACGGAGCCAGCGGAAACGCGAACAGTGAATCCACGGGAAGCGCCTACGCGACGACCACGGCCACTCCGACCACTGCGACGCCCGTGCCTGTGGCCCACGACGACTGCGACGTCGCGTAAATCCCCTACACTCACACAACCACCAGATCCGATGGCGATCTGCGTACCGACAAGAGACAGAGACTTTGAAGCAGGCAGTGCTAGGCGAAGCTCCCTGGCCGTCGAGCTCCATTGTCAGCTCTACTTGTGCTTGGAATTTCAGTAAACTTTTGTATTTGGATCCATTTCACTGGTTTAATGGACGCACACTTCACAGATATCGGAGACCATCGCGTCAGGACAACTAAACCGGCGACAAGAGCTCATCGCCCAGCAGCGTTCGCTCTCGAGCCGCGTCGGCGAGTTCCTGCCAGTCCGTACGGCGGAGTTTGACCAGCGACGCGACCAGCGCACACGCGATGCCGCCCGTGAAGCCGATCCAGCAGCCTTCGACGCCCAGATCTGTAGGAAACGCCAGCGCGACGCCCAGCGGCAGGCCGACGACGTAGTACGCGAACAGATTCACGACTGCCGCGAATGTCTGGCGTCCTGTGCCGCGGAAGATGCCCTGCATGACGCAGTTGCACGAGTCCACGAGTTGGAACGGCAGCAGAAACAGCAAGGCCTGGGCCGCGAGCGTCGTGGACGTCGTGTCGTCGATGAACACGCGAGGGATGACGTGGCGACAGACGAAGATGAGCACCACGAGCGCCAACGCCACGAGCAGAGACAGCAGCAGGCCGAGTCGCGCGATCAGCCGCGCGTGCCGTGGCTGGTTGCTGCCCACGTAGTTGCCCGCGCGGATGCTCGTGGCGACGGCGATGCCCATGAAGAAGTTGAACGTGATATTGGAGACGTTGACGAGCACCGAGTTGACGCTGAGTGCGACGATGCTGTCGGGCAGCAGTCCGACGACCACCGAGATGACTTCGTAGGACCACCACTCGAGCATGATCATGAGCATGCCAGGGAAGCCGAGCGTGAGGAACGTCTTTGTGTGGCGGACAGCGCTTCGCAGACACCACCCGTCCCACCAGTCAGTGAACATCGCCGGTCTCCACACGAAGTAAGGGAAGACGCCGGCCAACAGAGCCACACACGCGACGGAGCGAGCGATGGCAGCGCCGTCGAAGCCCAGTGGCGTGTACCACGTGAGGTACACGCCCAACGCGAGGTTCACGACGTTGCTCCAGACAGCCAGGTACAGCATGGGCCTGACGATGTCCTGGGCTTGGAAGACCTTCTTGAGCAGCTCGTACACAAACAGGAACGGCAGTCCTGGAAGACTGAGGCGACTGAAGCGTCCGGCCAGCTTGGAGACTTCTTTGTGCTGGCCCAGCAGCAAGAGGAAGTCCTCCGTGTACCAGTTGGCGAGAGCCACGGGCACCATCGCGACGGCCATGACCACGAGCCCGCTTTGGAAGTAGACGCCCATGTTCTTTGTGCGTCCGGCGCCGTGGGCTTGCGAGCAGAGTGTGTCCATGGCGGTGGCCAGGCCGAAGCCAACGGCCACGCCCGACAGGTTGGAGAACATGGTGGACAGCGCGGCGCCGTCGACGTACTCCTTAGTGAGCGGCGAGTCCATGCGGCCCACGAGCGCGACGCTCACGACGCCCGGCAGAAGCTCCAGCACGTACGTCGCGATGATCGGCAGCGACAGCCGCGTGAGACTGAGCAGCTCGTGCTTCACGTGGATCTCCTCTTCCGCGTAGCCCTTGTAGCCGCACTCGGGCGTGGCGAGCGGCGACTGGAGAGAGGACGCAGCCATGGACGCACTCGGGTGTTCGTGGGATAGAGAGGCGATCTTATGGCCACACGCGACTTCAACGCCACGCCGCACGCAGGATCTGAGTGTGAGATGATGGAAGAATGCCGCCGCCAGATGGCCGAGAAGCCCCCGCGGCGGCGGCGCCGTTGAGGCTCGCAGCCATTGAGCTTGTGCTGGGATGGGCTCGGCTGCATCCGCCGTTTTCATTGGGCTGTTCGCGTGGCGTGGCGCGTGGTATCATAGGAGTTTCTTCCATGGGCTGCCGGATTCTTCCATCCTCTGGGACTTCAACTAAGGGACTAGGAATCTGATTTGCTTTGCAGGATGCCTGATTCCTGCGGCTTCCTACACTCCTCGAGAGTTGCCATGATCCCCGAGAGCATTAGAGCATGGTGAATGGCTGGGTGAGCTGCTGCCAAGGTGGCTAGTGGCCATGGTGGACGAGACTGTACATGGTGAGTGGATCATTTTGACTCGCTGTTGCATTGCAAGGCTGGGGTGTCAGTTGTCCGAAGGGCCAAGTGCTTCGAAGGACTTACATGGACTTGTTTCCTTCGTATCGTCCTTAAAGTACCCCTTTCGTAGATGGAGGCTGAAGGCGCTCATCCAACTAGGGATGCTACGTGTCCATTGAGTCCGTTATCACCATCCTTGGCGCGCCGCTTTCCGCGTGGCCTCTTGGAACAGCGCGTTCTGCTCCGCCAGCAGCTCCTCGTGGCTCGCAGTCGTCAGCGCCGCCTTGCGAGACGCCAGTCGCTGCTTTTTCCTCTGTTCGTGCCAACACCGCCATCACCACCATCGTCAGTCAGGCACAACACTCGCTACAACCACCACGCACGCACCGTCGAGGCTTCTTGCCGGTCCTGTCCGTTGGTCTGCACTTCACTCAGGTACTGGTCCATGTCCATGTTCTATCGCAGCACACGTTCGTCAGTCCGTTGCTTCTCCTCAGGCCTGTGGACCCCCACGCACCTGCAGCGCCTGCACGACGTGGTCGGCGTTCACGCGGTACTTCTCCTTCTTGGCGCCGCTGGCCGCCACTTCGTTGGCGTTTTCGCCCAGCAGCCGCAGGAAATCTGCCAGAAACCAACACGCAGCGCGTCAGTTAGCGCGTCTACTCATCGGAAGACGACGCTACGCAGTCATAATACCAGCGGCGCTCTCCGTGACCCAGTCGACCGTCTCCTTCTGCAGCGCCAGCTCCGGCGGCAGCACGTCGCGCAGCAGCTTCTCTATGGACACTGTACATACAGACACACAGACACACAGACACACACGCAAGGCGTCAGCTTCCATGGCCGCAGAGAGAACGCTGCAGTAGCGGACGCGCCTCGAGGTATCGTCGCCATTGTTGCTTCCAGTGTCCAGCGTCCTTCCAGGTCAACAGCTCTTCGAGGTTCAAACAAGGGACAAATACCCTAAATAAAGGCGGAGCTCAGACTCAATTAGGAAACCGAAGGCTGGATGGATTCCCCTAAACACGTTTTGGAAATTCCAATTAGGGACGCAGATCAGGGACTCAGCTTGACCAGCCAACTGCGTCAGCAGATACACGAACGGAAATGGACACCACCATCAAAGACGTCCCAGCGACGCCACTGCAGCCAGAAGCGTCTGAGAAGCGCAAGGCTGAAGATGCCGTTGCTGCATCCACAGAAGAGCAGGCGGCTGAGGCGCCGGAGCGACTGCGGCGCGCGGAGACCGTGCTGCGCCACCGAACAGGTACAGCCAGCAGCTCCAATTTCCAGTGGGCAATGACCAATTGGCTTAGTATTTGACACTCGTAGGCCGCATCGTGCTCGTACTGGAGCAGTGCATGGACTCCCACAACCACCAGGCTGTGCTGCGGACAGCAGAGGCTCTGGGCGTGCAGAACGTGTGGCTCGTGAACCCGAACGAGCGCCAAGTGAAGAAGCACAAGAGCAACGGCAGCACGTCCGGACAGAAGAAGATCACCAAGAACTGCGCGTTCTGGCTGTCGATCCGAGAGTTCACGAGCATCTCGGATTGCATCCAGGCGCTGAGAGAAGAGCAGTGCACGATCTGGGCGACGGACTTGGCTCCCGAGGCCATGGCTCTCACAGTCCAAGCCAAGCCGGAGCTGCTGCCGAAGCGGCTCGCGATTGTGATCGGCCGCGAGACCGACGGCGTGAGCCAGGAGATGCTAAGCGCCGCTGACAAGCGCGTGTACTTCCCTATCTTCGGCTTCACTGAGAGCCTGAACTTATCGGTGGCGACGGCGCTGGTGCTCCAGCGGATCATCGACTGGTTCCCCGAGGTCCGCGGCGACCTCAGCGAGCAGGACAAGGAGGCGATCCGCTCGCAGTGGTACCCGCAGCTCATCAACAACCCCACGCAGGCCAAGCAGGCGCAGCACTGGGTGGACAACAGCCACGAGATCAAGGAGCTGGACGATCTGCGGCGCGCGAAGCTGCAGTACCACGAGTCGTGGATCCCCAAGAGCGTGCGGGCGCGCGAGTCCCAGATGCCCGAAGTCAAGGAACGCCTGGGGAAGGCACACGAAGCACAGGACGAGTAGGCGGCGTTGAAAACGAGGAGACGGTCACTCACGTTTAGTCAGTAACCCACGCACGAACTTGTTAACCTCGTCGCGTGGGTTCAAGTTAACTTATAGATGTGGGTTCGAAACGTCCCGATTGTGAGTGATGGTCGCATCATTGTCGCTGAGCTCTTCGACCAGCGGCGCGTTTTCCTCGCTACTACGCTCTATCGTCTGCAGTCCGAGTACCAAGTGCCTTTTGTGTATTCATTCCTCAACTTCCTCTGTCTGGAGAGCATCGCCTTCTTTCACTTCCCCATGCTGAACCTCGTGTTCCTGCTCGACATCACGGGCTCCATGCGCGCGGAGCTGGACGGCCTCAAGGTCACAGTCGCGCGGCTCGTGGAGAGCGTCGCCAACGACTCGGCCCACAAGCTCATCGTCACGATCATCACGTTCACGGAGGACGAGACGGGCTGCTACGTCACGCGCGAGTCGTTCGCCGACGGCCACGAAGCCGCCCAGTACGTCAACAAGATCCGCCTGTGCGTGCCGCCAGGCATGCCGTCGGTCAAAGCCAGTGGCGGCGACGGCCCAGAGAACCACAAGGCTGCGCTCGCAGAGCTGACGCGTCTGGACGGCGACACGCCGACCGTCGCGTTCCTCATCACGGACGCGATCCCGCACATGCTGGACACGCCGTCGGCCGAGGCGACGCTGGAGCGCGACTTCCTGAGCCGCGACCACGGCATCGTGGACTCGGATACGTTCGCCATCCTCAATAGACTCCACGAACACTTCCAAGAGAACCTGATTCTCAGTGTCTTCAAGTACGACGTCACGAGCGACCACGCGCTGTACGGCGCGGTGGCCAAGCGCTTCAACGGCGTGCTCATCACGCCGCAGCAGCGCACGCCGCAGCTGCTCGCCGACGGGCTCATGGTGATCCTGATGCAGATGTTCCGGTCCATCGCTGGAGACGCCGCCAAGGTCGACGCGGATGCTGATTCGGATGCGGACGCTGCGTTGAATGAGACGGCGTTACAGGCGTTCGGCTTCTACGACCTGGGCAAAGTCGACGTGCCAGCGAGCGAGCAGTTCCGCAAGGAGATCGTGACGCCGCCGCTCGGCGCAACCGACGCGCTGCTGTTCAAGCTCGTGGAGCGCGCGACGATGGTCACGGGCGGCAAGTTCAAGAAGCGCGCGATCACAGCGCATGTCGTGAGCGAGCAGGTCGAGCTCATGCTGGTGGTGGCCAAGGGGCTTCTGCGCGGCATCACCAAGGACGAAGCCGTGACGCGCGCCACGATCTTGCTTGACAAAATCAAGGCGCTCATGGGTGAGGAGCACGCGAGCCAGTTCAAGCTCAAAGCCGAAGAACTGGACGCGCTGCTCGCGAATGAGGAGTTTGCATCGGCGGAGAGTCACTCGGCTGACATGGAGGCGGCCGTGAGTGCGATCACGCTCATGAGCATTGAAGAGACGGCTCGTGAGCTTACGCTGGACGGCAAAGATGCGCCAAAGCCGCGTGATCCGTACAGTGCGCTGCTGCAAGTGGCGGAGCTGTTTCTCGGTCACCTCTCTCAACTAGAGCTGCCAGTACGTCTTGGTGTCGTGGACTTCATGGACGCGTGGTCCGCGAAGATCACGAACGTCTCCAACGACATCGTCACTGCGGCCGACTTCTTGCGAATGATCGGCGACAAGCAGAGCGTCGCGGGCTTGCGACTGCGCGACCGCGACTACAACTTCCTGCAGCTCATCGCGGATCCGAACGACGCCGTCGGCAGTGAGCTGCTGCGCGTGGCGTCGGGCACGCAGGTGCTGGACATCCTCACGGCGCTGCTGAGCGGCGCGCCGGCCGGGCTCTTCAGCCCGAACATGTTCCGAGGCACGATCTCGGCCTGTTTGATGAACTTGCTGTCACTCCGCGGCTCGGAACTGAGCGCGTACCAGTGGGAGATCGTCGACAAGTTGGTCCACACGATGCGCCTGCTGATCGCGGCGACGCCGACGACGCTGGCGCTGGAGCCAGAGTCTGCGATGGGCAAGCTGCTGTTCCGACTGGTGCGACTCACCCGGGGCAAGCGCGTTGCCGACGTCGATGAGCGCGAGCTGCGCGGCTTCCTGGAGGAGATGGCGGCCGCACGTGCGATGAAGTTTGCCAAGTACAACGAGACGCGGTACCTGGCGCTGGTCAAAGACATGGTCGCGTACAGACACGTCACGGGAGCGATCAAAGCCGACGTGTTCACGCCGCACGCGCTGCTGGACGCCGGAGACGAGCTGGCGTTTGATGCGGCTCACGCGGTCGCTGTGGTGGAGCAAAGCAACTTCTGCCAGGCCTTCGAGCGCTGTGCAGGGAACGTGTTGCGTGCGGTCTTCCCAGACGACAAGCCTCCAAGCCTCACGCAGATCTGGCCAGCGTACACACTCGATCTGCCGAAGCTGCTGCTGCTGCAGAAGCGGACGGAGCGATATACGCAGGAGACCGACGATTCTTCAGACAAGGCCGGTGATAAGACGTGGGTGCGCAATGACGCTGTGATGGCAGCGCCGCTGGCTGGTGATGAGGAGACCGACGCTGCTGAAGACAAGACCGAGTCTGTCTTCCGCCTCAAGGCGATGGCTCTGATGCGCCTCAAGTACGACGCGTTCGTGCGAGAGATCCGCAAGCAGCGCCAGGACCAGCTCGCTGAGGCGCGCTGGCGCAACATTGTGCTGTTCATGCGCTTGCCGCTCAGCCAGTTCACGACGCAGCTCAGCACGCTCGTCAAGAGCAGCTCACGTCGTGAGCACAGGCTGTTGCTTGAGGCATTGGCTCTCTACGGCCACGAGCTCAAGCAAGCGGAGTACGAACTCAAGGTCTCAGCAGTGATCACGGGCCGAGACTTCGGCGGCCGCATCGTGTTCAACCGCGGCAACTTGCTTGCACCCACACCCAGACCGCTTCGTGCCGATCTCCAAGGAGTTCAAGGCCAAGCTGCTGGCGTTGCAGCGCACGCACAAGTGGCCAACGGCGCACGCGTACCGCGAGAGCGGCATCCCGAACCACAGAGGCTACTGCAACGCCAACCCGTCGGCGTGGGCCGTGAACCGCGCTGGCGGTGCGCGTACATTCTGGGATGAGCAGCAGGCAGAAGAGTAGGCGTCGCCCACTTCGTTTGCATACGTATCAACTGTAGCCATTTCGCCACGAGCAGCTCTGTTCTGGCTCGTCGCAGGGTCTCTGCTTTTCCATCAGCCAATCATATCTCTCCATTCCATGTGTCTGTTGTCTGATTGGCTGTAGTTCGTGATACGCAGATTCAGGAGCTGTGATTGGCCGCCTTTCTCACGCCACCTGGATACCATAATCAAAGACACTGGGCATTCGTTCGCCATGGCATCCTCCGCTGCTGGACGCTGCATTTACATACTAGTACGCTGCTGAAGCCACGCGAAGGCAGTGCTCGCTGCCATCGTCGCGCTTGCCGCCGCCTCCTCTTCCTCCTCCCCCTCCTTCTCTTTCTGCTCCAGTATGTCTGCGTGGGTGCGCGTGCCGTCGCAGCGGTCGTGTCTGGCGCTGGCGCTGGCCGTGATCCTCGTGCTCGGGCTCACGCTCGGGCTCTCTCTACACGCGAACGCGCACATCCCGCAGCCGTGGAACCAGCTCTCCAACATCCTGGGCTGGCTGTACTTCTGGTGCTGGACCTTCGGCTTCTACCCGCAGGTCTTCATCAACTACCAGCGCAAGAGCGTCGTCGGACTCTCGCTCGACTTTGCCGTGTTCAACTGGCTCGGCTTCCTCTGCTACGCGATCTTCAACTGCGCCTTCTACTACAGCGACAGCGTGCAACAGCAGTACATGCGCCGCTACGACGGCAGCCGCAACGCCGTGGAGGCCAACGACGTGTTCTTCTCGCTCCACGCCGCCGTGCTCGTGGGCGTCACGCTGCTGCAGTGTCTCCTCTACCGCCGCGACGGCCACGGCGCCAGCAAGGCCACCGTCGCCGTGTTTGCCTCCACCGTCGTCGGTGGGTTGTCACTCGCTGCGATCGTCGCCGCCACGGGCGACCGAGAAGACTCGCCTGTCAACACGCTGAACGTGCTGTACCTGCTCAGCTACATGAAGCTGCTCATGACGCTCGTCAAGTACGTGCCGCAGGTCTACATGAACTACACGCGCAAGTCGACGGTCGGCTGGTCGATCTGGAACGTGCTGCTGGACATCCCGGGCGGCCTGCTGTCCATCGCGCAGCTCGTACTCGACGCCTGGGCCACGGACGACTGGCAGGCGATCTCCGGGGACCCCGTGAAGCTGCTGCTGGGCGTCGTGAGCATCTTCTTCGACGTCATCTTCATGCTGCAGCACTACGTGTGGTACGACGTCAACAACCGCGTGTACTACACGGAAACAGGCACCGAGCTCAAGTCGCTGCTGCCCTGAGGGCGCTACGTACGACTCAAATCGAAGAATTCCATAATAATCTCTAGACGAATAATTGATGTATCCTACAAAACGACAACACGCGCAGTGTGAGCAATTCATGGACGTAAAGACTTCCTACCAGGTGATCGAGCGGCAGACGCGGCACGCGGAGGCAACCAAAAAGCCGCGTGACTGCAGTTTGACGTGGAAGAAGACCGTTTGCGGCGGTAGTCGGCTGTCAATACAGTACAAAAACGCACAGGGAGAAGGAGAGGGGGCTGCCCGCGCTAGTACACACTCGAAGTGACGCACTGCATATACAACATAAAGAGACTTCCGGTTCATAGGTACAGTCGAAGTCGGTGCTGTCGTGGCGAGCGCTCGCTCCCACTCAAGACGTTGGGATGCGAGGCTCGACCTTGAGTGAGCGGCTGAAGCACGCGTCGGCATCCGAGTACGGCAGCGACGCACACAGTTGGTCCTACGCACAAGCAAGTCCCCGTCAGAACCCACATCGCCACTCGCCGCAGATCGAATGGACACTGAAGACTCACCAGCACGCGCTTGTCGACCTGCAGCAGGTACGGAGACGCTTGCTGGGACGTAAATCTCTTGACGATGCCACCAAGGAGACGGATCTGCGATGCAATACACAGAGTCAGACTTCTGGACGGCGCAGCAGTGCTCGTCACACTCCAAAGAGCAGTCAGACAGGTTAGCGTACCTTCTTGAAGTTGATCAAGTCCCCTTCAACGCGGTCGGGGAACTCCTGGACGGCAATGATGTTCTGCATCACAGCGCCCACGTACGGAACCATCGGAGGGATCGCGTCCTTCATCAACTTGTGTAGTGATCTACAAATACGAAAAGTAGCCGAGTGAGTCCAATGGAAGCTGATTCATCGAGTGGGGACAGTCGTGACACGCACCGTGCGCCGCTTTCCGTGTGTTTCTTCAATTCGTGCCACTGGTCACGGACTTGAGCCGGCAATCGGTTCCACGTCTTCTTCAGTCGGAAAATCGACGAGTCGTTGGTCGCATTCATGATCGCCATGAAGCCATCGAAGTTCTGCAGTGGGTGAAGACACACGGCGGCAACCTGTGTACACCATCATGACGACAGGAGGAAACCCGTGAGCACTGCAACCCACCCACACGACGCTGATCAAGACATGACAGTTACGCACCTTGATGAAATGGGCCAACACTTGGGCGCGCTGGTCCGCGTCCTCTCGAGCCAGAATTTGGTTGACCACCCAGATCGAAATGTGGTTGTGCAACTGACGGAGTCGGTCGTACGCTGGGGTCTTCTCAGCTGATCTCTTGGATTCGAGGATCTCCGACACTGTTGAAGCGTAAGAAGCGCACAAAAGAGACAAACACACGGCGTCAGTAAATTCAGCAAACGACGTAAAACATCGCACGCAGAGCGCCTCTGTACCTCGAATCTGGCTGAACAAGTAGTGCTGGAACAGCGTGATCTGGTACGCGATGGTACACTCTTGCACATCAAACAGCCTGCACACCATCACTGTGAGTGAAATATCAACAACAACGAGGAGAGCGCCAAGCGGATACGTACCACACGCGACCTGAGCGTTCAACCGTGGAGCGAGCACGCGCGAGCGGAACGGACGCAAGAGTTTTGCGCGTTGACGCAGCAGCCAGAGAAGGCGACTCGCCTGGGTCGGCACGCACGAGAAACGACTTGGTCGCGTCGCCATTCCACACGCCTGCAATCGAGAGACGTCGACGCATGCTCTCCGAGATGACTTCGACACCAAACGTCGAGGTGAACAGGTCGTCGTCGAGAAACTTCAACGCCGGGTTGGATTTCTTCGCAGTGTTCAGGAACGCCTTGAGTGACGAGTACGCAGCTTCACAGGGGGACGAGATGCGCAAGTCGTACAATCGCTGCATGCGAACTGACTCGACGAACATCGGCAGTTGAGACGTCGCGAGCCACTGCCCACAGAACGGGTCTTCGTCGAGCTTGAAAGGGAACACCTCGGCGCAGAAGTCGTGGATGCAGTTGCAGATCTCCGTGTCCAACTCGACTTTCTGCAAGAAGCTTTGGACCATCAAGTCGACTGAGTGCAGCACCATGCGTCGCACGTACATGCTCCGCTCTTGATCTGTTGACGCCTTTTGCAGCGCTCCCCGCAAGTAGTCCAGCAGTGCTCTGTACGAGGAGACCGTGCACGTGCTGACCAAAGCCGCCGCGTCGTCGATTTTGTAGTCGTCGACACTGTAGATTTCATCGCAGATCGCTGCTAGAGACCCGGCGATCACAAGACGTGACCCGTTCGAGATCTCGAAGACAAGGTCATCTTGTCGTTCAACCTTCTCATCGAAGCCACGTCCTGACGAACTAACCAGAAGCTGGAAGTCGGATTGCGACTCGATCAGCGACTCTCGAACGCTGTTATCATTCTCATCCGCTGGATCATTGCCATCAGTCGACGAAACACCCAACTGCAGCTTTTCGACTGCCATTGCCTCCGCCGTCATACCGAACAGGTCTCGTTGCTGGGCATCCGCAGTACTCGCCATTTTGCCCAAGACGAATCTGTACACATCCGGGCCTCCGTGCACAGCTGCGTAGTGTAGCGGAAGTCGATACTGGTCGCAGACGGCGTAGAGATCCGCCCCCGCACCAAGCAGAAGTGTGATCGTCTCGAGAGTTGCTGCTGTGTCCACGTGCTTCGTCGCAGCTTTCTTCTGGGAAGATCTCGAGGTCCTGACATCCGGCAGCAGGTGTCGTCCCTTTGACGCAGCTACCATCAGCGGTGTCACGCCATCGCGATTCCGTACATCGACATGACACTCACGCTCGACCAGCACACGACAGATATCTTTCGCTTCGGCAGCAGCCGCGAAGTGGAGAGGCGTATCTCCTCGCAGGTCACAGATGTCAGCTTGGGCACCGTAGTCCAGCAGCGCCTCGACCACATCTTGGTGTCCTTCACGAGCCGCCAACGCGAGGGCTCCCAAACCGTGCTGCCAATTGCGGACGTTGATGTCCATGTTGCCCCCGGTGCACTCCACCAGTACGTCAACGCCATTGACGAATCCTCTCTGGGCGAGGAGCATCAACGGAGTCAATCCAAAGATGTCGGGCACGTCGGTCGGCGTGTCGTGGTTGATGAGCTTGCGGATGATCATGACCACCTTATCTCCGGGTTGCAGCTTCGACCGGTGAGAGTTTCCGACTGGAGTCACCGATGGCACGGTCACGAGAGACGGCAACTTGCATGGACGCCCCACCATGTGAAGAGCAGTGCGCCCATACTCGCCGAGAGCCTTCGCCTTCGCGCCATGTTGAAGAAGATACGAGACGACGTTGAAATGAAGCGCACTCACAGCGATGTGGAGTGGCGTGTTGCCTCCGATCTCGTGCGATACGTAGTTGACATCCGCACCATTTGCGAGTAGCATCTGAACGCTGGCAATGTCACCGCGCTGACATGCGTGGACGAGCGCGACATTCCATAGCGCCTTGTTCGCCGTCAAGATCTTGAAGTAGCTGTTGGACGGGATGAATGCGAGCCGATGTGGAGGCGTTGACTCCTTGAGTAGCGATGCAATGGTCGTGTATGGCCACAGCACAACGTTCTGTCCGTTGACAGTGACCAGCACGTGGCCACGCGCGATGCTCGAACCGATCGTACTCACGCCGTACGGAGAGATCTGGCGAACGACGGCCCCGTACCGATACGTGGGCTCGACTTCTACATCGAGCACTTGCCGCCATTCTCCGTCGATCGACAGCGTCACTTGGTCCTTGAAGATATCTTCCAACATCGCTGGGATACTCACGTTCGAGATGAAGTCGATCGCGTACTTGAGGATACTGAGCGCAGCGCCGCTGTCCAACGAGCCACCGACCGCCCACGCGCCGTTGAGTTCACTGAGGAGCAGCTTCATTGCGAGCAAATTGTCCAGGCCGCTGTTCGCCAAAACGAAGGTGAAGATTGGAATAAGGTCATCCGTCTCGAGCGGGTTCTCCGACTCCACGAGCTGGTCGTGCTCTTCCGCGTACGTGAGCTGGATTTCCTTCATGGTCGCGACTAACACCTCGTACTTCTGCGTTGGTCCGGGGGCGTGTGCTGCTTGTGATAGCAGTTTCGATGCCCTGCGCCATTCCTTCCAAGACACTTGATGAAGTGGGATGTTGTAGTAGGTCTGGTCTTTGCCCTGGAGCCATCGCAGTTTCCGGTTGAGCGCAGCGTCATCGTCCCCGAATGCTTGGCGAAGAAACGTGGCGATGGTTTCTTGGAGAGGAGCGTACAGCACGTCCTCCACGTGGCGAGAGGTGATGACGCGAAGCTCACTGAGCTTGAGAGGCTCAGTGGTGGCACTCATCGTGCTGCGGTTGTGGTGATTTCTGCCACGTTCTGCCTGCGCTGCCTTCTCTTCAGTCATCGCGATGATGCGCGCTCCGTGAATTCGCATAATCGACTCCGTCACAGCTGAGTGCAGATCGCGGAGCTGCCTCAGTGACGAGGTGCTGCGGCACTCGAAGTCCTTGACGAAGTTCTTGCATTTCGTGGCCTCTGGCGACTTGGAGTTGTGGAGCAGACGGCGCAGCTCGGCCATGATGTAAATGCCACGGTCTCCAAGCGTCGGAACTGCCGCCGCGATCCCGGACAGCGTGCTGCGACTGGTCGACATCGACGACGATGTGCTGGCTCCGCCGTCCAGCGGCGACAGGCTCTGCAGATACCACACCCACGCGCTCACATCTTCGTCGTCCTTTCCTTGGCACATCAGCGAGAAGTCCCCCTGCGAGATCTCAAAGCAGAACGGCTTCTTGCTCTCGCTCACGTCCACGAACCGGATCTTGATCGGGTTGGCTTCCTGGAAGTGGATCTCGCCGCGCACCTTGTTGATCGTGCCTTTAAAGTACTGCAGCGTCGCCGTGACCTCGTGCGTCGTCGTGTTCGTGCGCGTGAACAGCAAGAAGTAGCGCCGCTTCCACGTCTTCAGGTGCTGTCCCTGGCGCACGAGCCAGCCCTGGCGGATGATCTGGCGTCCGATCTTGGAGCCGTCGGCGGACGGAGCAGCCAGCGACGCGCGGCCGTTCGTCGCGAACGACTCGCTGCCGATGTTGGTGTTGAACGTCGTCATCGACGACGACGTCCTCGGCAGGTGTCGCTCGTGGTCTGGCGTCCTGCGCTGGTGGCTCGATACAAACGGCGAGTCCGCGCCGCGGCTGCTGGTCACCTGCACGGGCGTCGGCGTCGGCTCGGTGTCGCCTCTTTTCGGCGACCGCCGCACGGACGCGACGTCGCGCAGCTTGCGCAGCGTGCCCTTGGCGCGCTTACGTCTGCTGGGCTTGTTCTCTTTGCCGGGCGCCGCCGCCAACGTCGAGCGCTTGGCGTCTTCGGCCGTTTGCAGCACGGGCGTGGCGTCCAGCTCGTCGTCGTCGTCGTCGCAATCGTCCTCCTCGTCGTCCTCGTCATCGTCGTCGTCATCGTCATCGTCGTCGTCATCGTCGTCCGAGTAAAACGCCGTCGTGGGGACACTGCCGTCGCCTTCAAGCACCGGGATGTCTTCGTCCGTGAGCGTGCGCGGCCGGCGCTGACTCTGCGAGTTGTGCGAGAGAGACGACGCGGGCGTCACCACAGGACGCGACGGACGCGGCTGGTGCACGGGCTGCGCGGGCATGGGCGCCGCGTTGTCGTCCACCATGAAGGCCGAGAAATGGCGCGAGTAGGAGCGGCCGATCGCCTCCATGCGCACGGCTCAAACTCGGCTTCTGGGGATCGCACGGAGCTGGACGCGATGGGTATGAGCAGCGCTGCGTCTGCGCCGTTCAATGGGACACTCGATGGCGTGTCGTCCGGGGAACTGAAGACGTCCACGCACGTAGAGAGCGACGCGGGCGTGCGCTTCGTCTTGGTGATTGCTGCTTCGCGTCCTTCCTTCGACGATGTGGTCAGTGCGCTCATGTCAAGAACAGCTGGTCTTTTGTGATAGGGGAGATTTTTCTGAATGTCGAGTGAAGGTGACGCGAAGGTTGCACGAAGAGGACTTTCACCCGATTGAGAAAGGCGGTCATCAAACGAGAAGGAGCTTTCGACGCTGAAGCAAGCGTGGCTGCTCGAAGCAACCAGAGAGTGAAATCGAACATGAAGGCGAGTGTGGGCAACTTGAATGCAATTACAGTGTGTGCTGGATGACCACCATGATGCGTGCACGCATACTAGTACTTCAAGGCAGCAGTCCTCCATCTCACACCATTGGGCAGTGCGGCGCTTCATTGAGGACCGACAACGTTCTCAGTCCATTTCTCTGCCGGGTGATCAGTCGGAGGAGTTGCCACTGCGCCGCTTTGGTCCAGCACTGGCAGCAGGGCGACTTGGTCGAGCCGACGAGAATTCAGCCGTCGCTGAAAAATTCGACGCGCTCACCAGACGAATGTTGCGGGCTGGCACCTTCATCTCCTTGTCCCCATCATCGTACTCCACATCATACGATCCGTCAGCGTTGGCTCTGCTGATCGTTCCTTTGAAGTACTTGCTCTTTCCTTGGTACAGAGCCTCAACTCGGGAACCCACACGAAAGCTCGTTGCCAAATCTTGCTTCACTGAGCCACGCGCTTGCACA
This sequence comes from Pythium diclinum, assembly GCA_023337495.1. Taxonomy (NCBI): domain Eukaryota; phylum Oomycota; class Peronosporomycetes; order Pythiales; family Pythiaceae; genus Pythium; species Pythium diclinum. Next base: position 3,772 of record JAADXB010000120.1, on the reverse strand, counting down.
TCACTATCATCGGAGAAACGTTTAGCCGCAGGCTTCGAGGTCTCACAAGGGCGGATCAACTCGGCGGCAACACCAGTCTCGCTCTCGCCGTCGTCGTACGCGATATCGTACGTGCCGTTCAGGCGGCTACGGCTGATCACACCAGGATACCACTTCGACTTGCCCTTGTACTGCGCTTCGATCTTGTCCCCTTCTTTGAACGGCTTCCGTTTCGTGGCGGTGAGCTCATCACTGCTGGTGTTGTCGGCGCTAGACGGAATGCCACTCCCGCCACGCAACCGGATCAACTCAGCGGCGACACCCGTCTCTTTCTCGCCGTCATCGTAGTCGACGTCGTAGGTGCCGTTGAGGCGGCACCGAGAGATCACGCCTGGATAATATTTCGACTTGCCCTTGTACTGAGCCTCGACCTTGTCCCCTTCCTTGAACTTCTTTGGTCGCCGGTCATCCTCGCTCTCGTCGGCAGGCTTCTTCTTCGCCGGACTGCTTGGTCTTGCTCGAATTAAGGCCGCTAGGACGCAAGTCTCTTGCTCACCGTCGTCGTAGTTGATGTCATACTTTCCGCCGAGTCGCACTCGCCCTATGACCCCAGGGTACCACTTGTCTTTGCCTTTGTACTTCGCCTCAACTTTTTGCCCCGTGGTGAACTTCGCCGCTGGTTTTCTGTCACTTTCACTCGAGTCACTCACAGTTGGTTTCTTCGCTGGAGAAGACGATTCGCGAGCGCGAACAAGGTCTGCTTTGACGCCCGTCTCCTTCTCTCCGTCGTCATACTCGATATCATACGTGCCATTGAGACGGCTCCTTGAGATAACACCGGGATAGAACCGCTCACCGCCTTTGAACTGGGCTTCTACCTTCTGGCCCTCGCGATACTTGCGAGTTGGCTTCAAGGGCGCGTCGGATGAAGAATCGGAGGTGACGGGCTTCTTGGGCGTACTGGATACAGGTCGCTTTGGGCGAATGGGCTCGTCGTCACTTTGAAATGCGGGCTTCTTCACTGGGGAGCTTCCTCTGGGTCGTATCGAGTTGCTCGGAACGTGCTTCTCTAGCTCACCGGTATCGAACTCGACATCGTACGTGCCATCTGGATGGGCACGAAAAATTGCACCTTTGACAAATCCCGCGCTTCCCTTCAACTTCACTTCCACTTTTTGCCCCTTGACAAATCCGGCCTCCGAGCTGGACGTGTCCGTGTCGACCACGACGGGTTTTCGGGTTGTTTCCTTGGCCGGTGACGCAGATTTACTCGGACTCTTCGGCTTCGCTTTTCGAATGAGCTTGGCCTTCACTTTCATTTCAACTTCACTGTCGTCATACAAGATATCGTATGTGCCGTCCGGTCGCGCACGTTGAATCACACCGGGGAAGAACCTCTCGCGCCCATCAAATTGGGCCTCGATACGAGCTCCAACCTCGAATGCTGGACCTTTTTCCTCATCTGAAGCCGCTTTCGCCCTTGGTTTCTCTTCGCGAACTTCCTCTGCACGAACAACGCGAGCTCGAGAGATCTCACGGAGGCTCGCTTCATCGACGTTCTTCTCAAACTGCCCACTGTCGAATTCGATGTCGTAGGTCCCGTCCGATCGCACCTTGGCGACCACACCAATCTCAAAATCTCTTTCTCCGAGGGGGATCGCTTGAATCTCCTCACCTCGTTGAAAGCGTGGCCGCCTGGGCGATTTGGTTCGCCGACTTGATGAATGCACTCGACGTTCCGATTTTCGACTGCGGCTCCGACTCGACCGATGGCTTCGAGCGGAGGCGTCCGAAGACGAATCAGAAGAAGACTCGGACGACGACGAGTACGCGGGCTTCTTCTTGCGCTTACTCTTTTTCGACTTCTTGGACCCAGTGCCGAGCAGTCGGCCGCACATCTCGCACTCGTCCATGTCATAGTTGTTGTCAAACTTGCAGTGCAAACACTTGACGAAGCTGCCGTACTTGCCCGTCTTCGGCTTCGACGTCTCGCAGACTTCACAGTGCGTCACCCAGTCTTCGATCTGCTGATGGGCACACACCCGGCAAATCCATCCGTGTCGTGGCAGCGTCACCTAAGAGGACACAATTCGATAAGCCATACTGCTGCGGTATGATTTTGATGGAGCTTACAGTAGACTCACCTCAACGGCAGGCGGACTGGTGTGGTCAACGAAGCTTCTACGACCTTGGACGGTTGGTGTAGCGAACGGCGGCTCGTAAGAACGAGTGAAAGCCTCTTGCGGACGTCGAGCAATCCTGTGGTCAACAAAACAGAACGCATTCAGTATTAGTCACTCAGATCGCCCCCCATTGAAGACGATCAAACCGTACGAATCCTGTATGTCGAGGTCGATAAACCGCGTGAGCGCCACGTAGTCCACCATGTCGCTGCCAGGGAGACCAAAGTGCTGCAGAATGCCTTGCACGACGTGGCCGGGGACGATCACACCCACCATCGCCAGCGCGTCCTGGACCGCGTGAGCAGGAATGATGCCAGCCAATGGCGAGTCGTACGACCGGAAGAGGCTCGCGAGATCCGGAAACGACTGCGCACGCACGAAGGCCTCTCGCAGCTCAGCCTTGAGTGCGTGCTGGGTCAGAGCATAGCGAGTTGACGGGACGCCTCCCCACTCCATCGAAGCGGCCATCGGATGGCGCGTCTCCGCTCGGCCTCCGTAGTACGGATCTGCGCTGGCAACAGGACTGATGGGCAGTCCATGAGAGCCGTGGTAGTTGATCGGCGACGTCACCAGCCGCGTGTTTCCTCCCCCAACAGCGTAACCGTACCCTGAGCTCGGCGCAGTCGTCGGGCGCTGCATCGACATCATCGGTTGCTGTTGGTGATGGTGATAGACAGTTCCACCGCCAGCGTAACCCGCCATTCCTGGGTGGCCATACTGTGCTGGGTGCACACCACCGCCATACACCTGTGGCTGCGCGATGGGGTACGCGTCATACCCGCTCGGTGCTGCTGCGGCGTACGGGTCGCGTGGCGGTTCGATCGAGTGCGTGATGCCGCGCCAGTACTCGGGATCCAGCGGCGTCGGTCGCCCCCAGTCCTCGTCGTCCGCGTCGTCCATGCGCGAGAGCTGCGCCAGCATCTCCATCTCCATCGCTAGCTCTCTGTGTCTCCTTGTCTCCTTCTCTTCCTTGCGCCGAGTTGCGTCGTCAATCACAAACTTCTCGGGAATCTGCCGATCGTTACGCGTGTCGGCTCAAGTTGCCGCTAAATTTGACGCGCCGCAGCCGTTTCTCCAGCTCTGCTGACCGTTCCGACGGCACATATTGCTCAAAAAGCGCGTAGGAAGCCCATGTGAGGCGCTGAGTTGGCGAAGACTCGCGTCCGCGTCCGCGTCCACGCGCAAGTCCCCATGGAGACGGCGATCTGCCTCGGCATTTTTGTTGGCGAGTTGCGGTCATGCCGTGGCGGGAAAAAATGATCATCACATAACGGAGGTCCATATTTTTCTAGAAAGGCAATTTGTGTGACCACACCATGTTGAAGGATGCAATGTGGTGAGCGTGATGGAAATGCGTTGATGAGGTGGGAGCTGTCGGGCGGCTCGTGGTGCCACAGACCATCAAACTAGCCACGCAATATCGTCCTGCCATTCACAGTCAACAGCAATGTCTGATGGCTGGTGAATTGCTATCAAATTCGTGCGGAGCCAGTAAAAAAGGAGGGAGGAATCCAAGTTTACAACGAGATGCAATCGCATACAAAAGCCAGAGTCGGATTCCTACCGCGCGTTGTACACTGACGAGTACACTGCGTGCTTGTTGTCTGCGT